>JAQGAS010001851.1:0-14646 GCA_034686365.1 Pachymerium ferrugineum
TAACATTTTATCACTCATGCGGCAAATTTATGTGGTCGCCGGCCTATATAAAAACGGCAATTTTATTTGGCCGGGGCATAAATTGTACCTATTACTGAGGTGACTATAAAAATTAACGCACAAATTTTGGTTAGGCAGACAGCCATTCTGTGGCGATTTGTGATTGTGTATTTGTGTTGAAGATTGTTAAGATTAAGGATTGTCATGTGCAAACGAGAATCTATATTAGGGAGTTTGCGCAACTTGACTTATACTTATACCTATACCCATACTATGACGATTTACAGGATGCGCAGAAAACTAATCTTCGGTCTAACTCCAGTTCTGCGCATCCACTAAATTGCCATAAGCTTAAGTATAGGTATAGGTATAAGTATAAGTCAAGTTGCGCAAACTCCCTATTATAGTAAAAGATCATGTTTGTATTAACAAGAGTATGTGAGTGGTGTATCAGTATTGTGACAGATTTGATTGTTGTCTTTTAAAGCTTTAAAAAAATTTGTCTGTTATGCGTTTCCTTAACTCCAAATGCCTTATTATTTTTCTTCTTCTTCTTCTCCTATATGGAGCTGGCGTCGGTTCCAACGAAAGCGGTATAGAGTGACCATCAAAAAGCTCTTCGTTGGAAAAAGGAGGAGGCAGCTTTGGCTCTATGTCTTTAAGCTTGATCCTGTTAGGCTCGCCACTGGTGATGGAGTCAGTGTCACCAGGCACCCTTTTCTGCTCGATTTGGCTAGCTGGGAGAGTGGTAGGCCAGCGCACGGAATAAGCTTGATTTCAGGTTTCAGCTTTGGACATTAATTTATTCTGAATCAGATTAGCTATGGGCCAGCTGTACAAGCAGTTTTTCGTTTTTTTAGAACTTAAATCTAACAAGGTTATATGTTGCTAGGAGTAAGATAACCTTGACGACCTTGACGGGAGGGATGACGCCGTTGACTGGGGGGAAGATTGCGCAGACGACGTTGACGGGAGGGAAGATAGTGTAGACGCCGTTGACGACCTTGACGGGAGAGACGCTGACGTTGACGACCTTGACAGGAGGGAAGATGACGTTGACGGGACAGCTCGCATACCGTCAGACAGCTCGCTGTCAGACGGTATGGGTAATGGTTCGGATGACTTCCGCTTTCTCGTTGGTGGGGACGAGCAAAGGGAAGTGATGTCACTGTTGTCCACACCCTCTTCAACGTCAACCGATTTGAAATAATTATAAATGTCTTTATTACTCCGGTAAAATTTTGTTTTTTGGTCCCTGTCCCTATATACATCGAGAAGGAATTTGATTTTTTGGGTCAAAAATGCCTTTCGTCACTAAATCGTTTCTTTGAATCGTTTCTTTGAAATTCCTTCAAACCAATCGGGAGTAATTTTTTCATTATTTTTAGCGCGTTAAGCTTTATTATTCTTCTTCATTATTTTTAGCGTTTGACCAGCTAAATCGAGCAGAAAGGGGTGCCTGGTGACATTTACTCTATCACCAGTGGCGAGCCTAACAGGATCAAGCTTAACAGCTCAAAAGACATCCCATTACAACCTGGCGAGCTTTTTATTAGTCTCGAGACCCATAATTCTAGCCAGTGTTTTTTTGAATTGTAACTAACCGTTTCCTGGTTTGGGGTTATCTAAAATAAATTATATTCATCTTCAATTCTTTATTATCACTATGTGTTTGGTTCTTTAAAATATCTTATGCCTCTTTTGCAGCATTTGCTGGTAAAACATGTTTACCTTTTATTAGGTAGTTAGCGCAACTTGACGTGTATTTACTTAGCACTTATACTTATACTTAAGATTTACAGGTTGCTTTTAAAAAAAACATGGAATACTCAACTCTGTGACTCTAAACGAATGATTACTGCACATGTAAACAACGCTACATAAACCTTTCGCCCCTCATTATTTATTTATTTTTTTTATTGATTAAGTCACACAACACAGGTGTACAGGAGGATAAGATCTCAAAATAAAAAATATACACAACTAATATAAAAAGAACCTTTTCACTTTATGAGCGAAGTGAAATTGCATCTGAAACTGACACACCCAAACACACACTCGCGAATATTCAATGGTAAGGCGTTCCCAGCGGCGTACCTAGGGTAAATGGCGCTTATGGCAAACACCGATCTTGCGGCTCGCCGGCCGAACGAGGGGCGTCTCGGGCTGGGCAGACGGAGCAGGGACGTCTCCCCATCAATGCCGGCCGGGGAGACGGATGATAGGTTGCTTTCGTATTATTTATACATTAGGTGCTTTTTCGCTTTTTCGCGCCCCCCTTCAGTTGGCGCCCATGGCACGTGCCATGCCTGCCATACCCTAGATACGCCACTGGGCGTTCCAATCGGAGTAGGCTCTGCATGGAAAAAATTTTGACAGCCAGTAATAGCCACTTTGTGTTCAAATTTATACTTCCTCAACGAATGATTGTCATGTGCAGAAACAAAGTCTCTAGTCACTATTGTATTTGTGGATGGTCCCTTTTATTAAAAAATAAAACTAAATTTAAAAAATTGAAATATAAAATTGTTTCTCTCTTTCTTTCAATGACTATTTTGTCACTAGATTGCCTCATGAAGTGTTGGGTTTAATATGTTTATTGGATTGTACTCTGTGGGTATCTCCTAATTCGGATTGAAGGCCTCCACTGCAGTTACAAAGGAGACATCCTTCAAAGTTAGGGACGTTATCGAGACGTTGCAATGTGCTTCAGTGCTAAAAACAGGTGAAAACCGGAGAGGTAGTCACCCTGGTGCTGATTTTCTTCCATTTGCTTTCCTTTTATAGCGTGTATACTACTCTTTGTCTCCTCGCGACATGATACTGTTGCCCTATTTATCATGTGTTACGATTAGAGCGCTCTCTGGTGGAATTTAGCAAGAAATTAAATTGTCATTTGTTTATAAGGAAGGGCGCCGGATTCGACGGGTTCGATATAGAATGTTAAATGAAATAAATTGTTTTCTAGTCATGATCCGGAATAAATGTAGGATCAATTGCAATGACCAAGTTGTCTTTCGATCGTAATTACTGGCAGCTAAACGACGAAAATAAGGTTTGAAGTTTCGGTTTGTTTACATAATGTAGTTGCTAATGTTGATACAGGTAGGATTTTCTAAATTCACTGTTGAAACTGCTGAAACTTCGCCTTTATCGACACCGGGAACGCCGGACAGTAATGGAACGACAAATCGAGTATTTCCAGGCGGTTTGTTGAGCTTCAGAACGGACTATTTCGAACCACAAGTAATTTTTATTTTAGTTTATTTATGGATATTTAATGATGACAATATTTTGTTTTTTAAGACAAAACCATATATCTGTGTAACTCAAAACGAAGATATATCGGATGTTGTTAATACTTTAGCAAGAATTTGGAAATTATCTTGTCCATCTATTGTTATTATGATTATTAGTAGTATACGACAACCAATGCGAAATCCTTTGCACGGACAGTGGAAAAATTTACAAGAAGGTCTTATAAAAGTAAATTTTTTGCGAGAAATTACGACAGTTTTGAACGTAGAAAAAGGATTCATTTTCGTCTCTTTTTAGGCGGCCAACACAACGTCAATGTGGATTGTGACAAATGGAGTGAATACTGCAGTTGCTAAACTTGTTGGCGATGCGGTTCGTTTAGAAGAACGAACCAGACAGTCTCAAGTTTGTTCATTACATCCGGAAACAGGCACCATTCGACTTGTTCCAAAATTAGTTTTGATTGGAATTACAAGCTCTAATATTTTAGCGTATGAGAGTCTTCTAGATGGAAAAGTAGCGTATTGAATAAAAATTTATATTAGTAAATGTTTTTAAACAGTATTTTTAAGGGTACAGTAGTTGAATTGCCTTGTGATGGATTTCAAAATGAAGACAGAAAATTTGAATTGAACCCTGATCACACACATTTTATTGTTGTCAATGATGCGACTATTGATAACTGTGGTGCTCAGTTATTTGCTGTACAGTTGGCTGATTATTTGATGCATAGCGACGTATCTGGTATTATAACAAATAAATCTTTGTAAATTCATATTGAAAATTGGTTTAATGCATTGCCAGGACCAACTGATAATGTGACAAGTCCTGCTAGGCACAGAAACGAAATTCCTGTTGTCGGCTTATTAGTTAAGGGCGGTTTCAGTTCTCTAAAATTAGCTTTAGATTTACTCAAAAGAGAAATTCCGGTTTTAGTACTGAAAGAAAGTGGAGGATCCGCTGATTTAATTTCTTACGCCTACGAAGAAATTAAAGAAAAGTAATAGAATTAATTCTATTTTTTAATATTTTTTCATTTCCTATATTGAATTTCAGTAATCGTGGCGATTGGGATCCGCAGTATGTAGAAGTGTTTGTAAATTCTGAAATTTCTCGTCGGATTGCAATCGAATTTCCAGTGTTCCGAGAAAATAATTTAGCTCGGAATAGGTATAGAGATAGAGTTCTTGAATGCATTAGATACTCCGAGCAGGTTATTACAGGAAAATTTATAAGTGGCAAACCAAACATTGTGTTTTTTTTTTCAAGGAAGGACAACAATTCCTTACCTTCCTTGATATATACAGCCAAAGGTGCAATCTCGCCAGTATGGAGAAAGAGATTTTAAAGGCTTTGTTCAAATGTAAATTTTAAATTTTTTCTCTTCTAAAATAATGAAAATAGCTATTATTTAAGCTCAAAAAAGGGATCGTCTCGGGGAGAACCAAAGATATGACCAATTACAGAAAGATTTATATTTGACCATCGATTGGAACAGCCCTCAAGTTGCTCTTGAAGAAGTGTTTCGAAAAGATCCAACAGCTAAATTTAAAGTAGAAAAGCTCAATCTCTTATTTATGGACTCAATTTAGATTCTCTTGGTTGCCTGTAGGTAGATAAAGCCGTTTTTGAAGACGCACTTGTCAAACAAAATCGCGAAGATTTCATTGATCTTTTTTTAGATCAAGGATTTCAAATTCATAAATTTTTAACTGAAAGAAGATTGTGGAGATTGTTTGAGAAAGCGGAAAATCCTCTGTTTTTTCGAGCTGTTTGCTGGGAGGAGATTCTGGGACATCGATTTGTAATTTAATTTACTAAGACGTTGTTGAATGCCTTTTTTAATATTTATTTTTAAACTTAATTCAATTAAAATTGATTTTGCAATTTCATTTAGGAAGCTAAACTTGGGCGTGATTTTGTTCATAAAGAGTTAAATTGGCTCGTCAAAAGTTTAACAGGAATTCGTGAGTTTGTTCCCGTTCAAGAATTGACTTCCAATGCTATGGGATTTTACACTACTGATCCCGTTGTTGCTGAACGGAAAGTAAAAATTTCTCAAAAATTTTTGAATTATCCAGCAACTTTTTTTTCGTTTCAAGGCACTAAACGCTGTTATCATATGGGCTGTTCTCATGAATCGACCTAAACTGGTCAAAGTTTTATGGAAGCGATCCGATCATCCCTTGCATCTCGCACTGCTTACAGGAATGATTTTCTCAAAGTTGGCTAGATACGTACGCGGTCAGCAACACCTCTTAAAGAACTTGGAGCAAACCAGTCGGTAATAAACGTGTAAAAGTTTTAAATTTATGCTTGCAAGTAATTCCTTTAACCAGAGATTTTGAAAGAATGGCTCTTGGAGTACTTGATTTGAGCTTCCAGCAGAATAATTGCCGTGCAATCGATGCACTAAATGCTAAAATGCCAGACTGGGAATTCCAAAGTGCAGTTGAAATCGCTGCAACTGCTAAAAATCAAGATTTTATTGGTCATCCGTGTTGCCAAAAATGGTTGAATGAACGATTTCTTGGACGCATCCACATACAAGAAGTGAAGCGCGGATTTTTTAGCATGCCGACCAGTTTGAAGATTATTTTATCAGCTTTTTTAATTTTCCCTATTTATATTTGGATCCACTATCAAACTGGAACGCAAATCTCAATTGCTGGAGCAGAAGATGGTATAAAAGATGTATTACTAGTTACTACATATTATTGTAACTTTGTTGCTCTCTGCTTTTCACCAGATTCTGATTTGGATGAAGAACACGATATTATGAGTGTTGCCCAACTGGTAAACTCAACTAGACCTGACACCTTAGTTCATGAAAAGAGAACACCCGTACAGTCAGTTATTTCATTTCTTTCTTCACTATAGGCCTACAACTTATCTACTTTGACTGTCGACAGATTCCAGCACCGAAGTGTCCGTAACACTGAGAATGTAAATTCTAAAATTTTAAGAGGTGTCATTAGACCAACCACTTCTTGGATAATGAAACCTAAAGCTTGGCACAAAGGCCCTAAATGGATTAAAGAAAAACCGAGTGTGTGGTATTACCGTAAAGGACCACAACCACCACTTCACAAAAAGATTTATCTCTTATGGAGTGCGCCAATTACGAAATTTTGGACTTTTCAAGTATTTTAAATATATCATTTCCTAAACTTTATCAATTTCGATTTTTTTATTTCTGTTATTAGTTGACGTACATGTTGTATTTGGCTTTCTTTAGCTATATTGTTTTATTACCATCTTGTGGAAATGAAATTTTAGACTTAACTTTGTGGTGTTGGACCTTAACAATTTTAGTTGAAATTGTTAGGAGAACATATATTCAATATACGGTGAGAACCATTTTTTGAATATTTAAATAATAGAAAAGTAATGTTTTGTTTTAGCAATACAGAAGTATGCCTGTTTCTAATAAAGTAGTAGAAATTATATTAGTATTGGTGTTTCTTCTGTTGTATATGTTTCTTCGAATTATTAAGTTAAATATGCTGAAAGACTTATTCCATGAACCACAAGAAGTGAAAATGGCTTATGCTGCACGAGTTGTTCTCTGCGTTGGGTTGATGTATTTTTATATGAGATTAATGGTGATTTATTTTCCCATTAGTCCAACACTAGGACCACTTCTTTACAGGATGAGATTAATGGTAATTTTATACAGTGTATTTCATGAATTTAATTTTAATTTTAATTTTAATGTAGATTACAATTGACTTTTATAATTTTATGAGGTTAGCTGTACTCATATTAATTAGCAGTGGAATTGTTATTCATGCAATTATGTTTCCTGATTATCCAATGGGTAAAGAGTTAATTAGAAGAGCTTTTCACAGAACTTGGTTTTCTATGTTTTTAACTTTTGCTTCGGATTTAGAAGGTTTATTTGGAAGGGTGAGAGTGGGGGTTTTTGAAATATTATAAATGAGAATTTCATTTCAGAATCTGGTTGTGATATGATTACAAATAAATACTATGAAGATTTGAAAGCTAAACAACCTAATGTTTGCCTGATGGGAGACTGTAATCCCCAAAGTGATCAGTACATGAAATTTAAAATTAGAATTTTTTTAAATTTTTTTTTAGCTAAAACACCTGACTGTGCTACAACAGGCTTTTGGCCTTACATAATGAATATTCAGTATATGGTTAACATGAAATTAATTTTACTTACACTTTTATATGCCATGTTTAGGTGAAGTGAAAAAATCTGTTCCCATTATTTCCTATTACTAAATTTTTTCCCTTTAGTAACACTCAAATGGAACAAGCTGCAGATGCAGATGCAATTTGGAGATATCAAAGATATCGTTTGGTTTTTGATTTTGATACTAGATTGAGGCTTCCACCTCCCTTAACAGTTTTCAGTTATATTTTGATGGTTATACACTGTGTTTATAAATGTTGTTTTTGCAAAGCGTGTAAGGGGTCGACTCCTCACGAGATGGTATAACTTCATTCATAGCCATCACTACATCAGTACTTTGAATATTATTCTATCAGGACAAAAGTTCTGGTATGGAAAATAGAAAATTGAAAGCAAATGATTTCAATTACTGGAGGGCAATGGCAACAGAATATTTTAGGCAACTGGAGGAAGGAGAAAAGAAGAAGTTAATTGAAAAAGAACAACTGGAGCGGTATGTTGTACATGACCTTAGCTGTCGCTTGCGGCGTTAAGCCTTATTCTTCTTCTTCTTCATTTAGATAATTAGCTTTCTGCATTCTTGTTCTTAACTGTCGATTTTTTCATTTAGGTTGGATGGATTATGTTATAATGCCGAAATGCAAATGGGGGCTTTGAAAAAACTAAAAGGTTCAATGGCAGAATTGGAAATTATTATGCAAAATTGCCGCATTGCTCTGGAAGATATAAAACACGAATTTGTCAAAACTGGTAAAATATTAAACAAATCGAGTGATACTAAAAACTTATTGTAATATTTAACTTTTCAGATGAAAAAATGGTAGCTAACATGACCAATCTGCTATCACGCCAATCACCATACTTCAGTACTAAAGTACAACGTTATTCCTTTTCTGATAAATATGTACCATGGGAAGTGTTATTCAGCACCTACGATCCTGTAGTGTACAGTAAACCCAGAGAAGACTATCCACTTAATATAAGAGACTTTGTTGATGAAGATGTTCTTTCGTTAGTTACACACCTAAAAACCCTGGTCTAATCCCTTTAGTAACCCTACTCATAACGTAGATTAAGAGAGAAGCAAAGCGAGCACTATAAGTTACCAGAAATGAAGTGGAACATTGTCTACACAAGCGGAGCTGGCATCACGACAGATAGAACTTCATGGATTCAAAATGAAAAAGGAGAGATAATAATCTATAAATTAGACAGTACAGGTTTGCCAATGTATGTACTGTGTTCGGATTTTTCATGATTGCTTTTGATGAACGCATCTTCTTCTTTTGTAGTAACCCTCTTGGGCGTACGGGCTTAAGGGGTCGTGGAGCTCTTTTAAGATGGGGACCGAATCATGTTATTTACTTGGCTATTACAAGGTTAATAATTGCCATTATTACAGTTATATGAAATTTAAAAGATTTTTCTTTAAGATTTCGAACAGAAGGCTTTTTGCAATCTGTTTACACTGAACCAAAAACAGTTGAGTTTGTTATAAGTCCCCATGATGGAACCCAATGGATTTTACCCGGGGTGATTAGAATCTATTTTTAATTTCCGTTTTGAGCAACAAACCCTTTAAGTCAATATTCTGAATTTTTAAGGGGTTTATGTTGAATCATATAAATCCGTATGAAGTAATCCGTGAGAAATTCCTACCCAACAGCCAAGATATCACTTGGGTGTACTCCGAAGATATGAAACAAGTATTAACTTGTTTTGTGACGGATGTTGTGCAGTAATGTTATCCCTTATGCTAGTTTTTCCAAGATTTTTGTGTAACGCGTGATGCGGTGCCGGACATGTCGGATAATGTTGACGACCCTTCGTTTTCGAGCGTTTTGTTACAACGGGGTTATTTGGACGATGCTTTAAATACAGACAACGCTTGGATCGAAGCTGAAATTTGGCACATTCATTTCAAATCAAGCTGCACACTCGATGGCAGACATTTGGTAGAAATAATTTGATTCAGTTACACTTACAGCTAAATTGATGTTAAATTCTGTTTTTAGCGCGGAATGAAGTGGAGAACAAGTGCCTCGCAAATCAAAAACAAAATGCCAATGAGTCATGCTAATATATTAGATAAAATCGTTCATAAACTTGAAGGGACAAGTTAGTTCCATTTCAATTTTGTATATTTCTTGTTAGTTTAGTGTACACATTTTGATAGTAAATTAACTCCTATTTACCTAAAGCGGGATTACAAAATATTCTTATCCAGCACGCAAAATTTTGCCAAGGAAAAGTTCAAATTAAATTATTAAAATAGACCAATGTCCCCCAAGGTGGAAAGAGTGTTACGTCACGGAATAAACCAACTCCGATTCAAAGATCGCTTAAATAGTAGAAAAACTTTCCATCATCACATTTTTTTTTTTTTTTTTTTGCCTACCGAAAGTTGTTAGAAACAGACACTATTTTTTTAAAAGATGAAATTGGCCCTCAGTTTGGAACTTGTCACATGAACACGACTTGTTAGCTCTTGATATTTATGTATTATAGCAGTTATCTTCTCTCCCACATATCGTAACCGTTTGTATCATATTATACAGGTTCAAAAATCGGAAACTGCACATCAAACAACTAAAATGCAATTTTGTTACATCTATTGAAAAAATACGTGAACGGTTTCTTGGTAACAACTTCCAATTTCCAGACGATTCAAACATAGCACAATGCAACGTGTTTTCTCAAAACACCCTATTGTTGCAGCCTTTGCAGGCTCTATTGTTGAAAGCTCGTGATTTCTTGAAGACTGTAGAAGTTAATGCCATTTATCGAAAAAATTGATGATTCTTTCTGTTACTCTTAAGTCTTAAGCATGTGTAAACTGGCTACGTGCTGTTTCGCGTGCTCACTCAAGACAGGCGCCAAAGTGGCTGCTAAACTTACAGCAGTATGAATAACTTTAAAAGTGTTATTTCAGCACAACTATAATTTTCTCTTTTATTGTAGCTTGAAATAGTTTATTTATTTGCTGCAATAGTTACTTACACTGCTGTAGACAAAGCTGTATATCTACCAAAAACAGGCATAGATATTGTTGAATTTACACCTGCATGTAGGTTTCTACAATTTTTCCTGTAGAAATAGCATAATATAATTTTTATTTTCAGATCCTTTGGCTATTGCAGGAATATATTTAGCAGGATTAGTCATGGCCCTTATAAGTGTAGTTTATATTACACTGGGAGTTTTAATGGTAAAAAGTGAAAGAAAACCCTAAATACTTACGTTTGTTTCAATTTTTGGTTGTAGGAGAGACCTGAATATATTTTACTTTGGTTGGTAATTACAGTCGTACAAGTAACTCTTTGTACGATTGCCGCCATCTTTGGAGTTCTGGGTGGTGTTAGTCAATCAATTTTTCTTGAATTGTTTTGTATATATATTGAGAATTATATTTGCAGGATGTAGTGGCGATACCAATGGTGGTTATTGGTGTTTTGATGGTAATGAAAACATTTTGTTTCCTTAAAATTCATTAATATATTATTGATTATTGATATCTCAAGATTTATTTATGGCTTGTTACCGCCAATTTTTATTACCAAATTACAAGGGAAGAAGAATGTCAAAAATTGTGTGAATAAGTTTACTGATAAAATGAGCAACTATCTTTTGTTTTCCACTGTGTAATAATAAAATGGCTACTTCTACAGAGGTAATTTTTTTGCACCAACGTGTAAAGTGACCTCTATAGGTCGCGTTGAGTTCGGGAGGATCTAAAAACCGATATTCAATAGCTTGTCAAAAATTCTCTGATTGCATTAATGTTTAATGCAGCGTATGGAACTTTTAAGAGTGGAACAAAGGCAACGACACCTTAGTCATTACTGAAATACCTGACAGCCTAAAACCAAAGTTCTGATAGGAGAGTTTGCTACATATGTACACGTATTTCATTACAAGCGTTGTTCAAATAAATAAAACGCAACCTCTTTGAAGTGTTATTTTCTCTTTTACGTATTCCTTCAATTGATGTCATATTCAAATATCATCACTCACAAACGCCTGCACTGTGTTATTATTGTTGCAAATTGTTTAGCTCAAAATGGACACAGCTCCTTCTCATTTCCCGAACTCCATCAATTGCCTGGCGATTCTTTCATGGAGAAGCGACGTAAAATTTAAGTTTAGCCATAAACCGTATTTTTGTATTTCAAGCGTTAACAATAGTAATAAAACAGTAAAACGTAACAAAGTCAACGCCCTTTATTCAATAAAACCGTTGTTACTCCCTCCCTGAATGGCGAGCCCAAAATTGCACCACCGTATAAAATCTAGCAATTTTGGGGCGTCACTCATTCTCCCATTCATAATCCTCTTATCTCTCTGCACAGCACACAAACGCAATCCTTACTTAACCGACTTCATAACATATTATGAACCCGTCATCCGAATTGGTTTCCCCTTACTACACGATACAAACACCGACTCGGGTATTCTCTTCAGTTTCCGCGCTTTTGGACGGGAATTCCACCTTAAACTTCGCAGCGGATCCCCTATCCTCGCCCCGGGAGCCCTCATCGTCACCCACGGTTCCAATGGTACCGACACAATTCCCGCAGCGTATATATTACAACGACTGGTAACGGGGTATGTTAAGGGTGAAAAAAATTCTTTTGTACAAGGACATGTGATAGAAGGCAGCTTCGAAGGTATCATAACGTTACAAGATGAAGTTTATTATGTAGAACCGTCGCATTTTTATTTATCTGAATCGTTAACATTCGATTCATTGATTTACCGTCGATCGGATATTAATGTAACAGCATTGATCTGTGCAACTGGCGATTGCACGCCTTTCCGTTTGGATTTTAAACGTGGTCCGCTTATACCGGATGATGAAATTGATGAAGAGGCGCCAGAATCGCGTAGGGAGCCAGCGTTGTCAGGACCGGAGTCACCGGTTGGGACGATGACCAGGAGAGAGATGTGGGCCAAGAGACGGAGGAAAGAATTGAGGAAAAAGATTTGTACTGTGAAGTTGGTGGCTGATCACACGTTTTACCAGAAGGCGACGGATCATACGATAGAGACTGCAATTCATGAGATGATGGTATTAGTAACGGTTGCGGATAACATTTTCCGGGGGACGGATTTTGATTCAGACGGACGGCCAGACGGAATTGGGTTTCAGGTGTGAGATTTAATGTTTACGTCAATATCTTTTTTAAATCTGACAGTTTAAATCCTTCCCAAGTAAAAAAATTTGCAAATAATTTGCAAAAAATTTGCAAAAAATTTGCAAAAATTTTGCAAAAATTTTGCAAAGAAATTTTGAAAGTAATTGGCTGCTTTTTTTAACAAAAAATTTGCAAAATTTTGCAAATTGTCAAATATTTTGCAAAAATTTTGTAAAAAAAAAAGCGGCAAAATTTTTTTTGTAAAATTTTTGCAAATTTTTTTACTTAGGTTGTTTGTGTTTGACAAAAAATTTTGTATTTAGACCTCTGTAGATGTTTTATAAAAGTTGTAGCTTCTTTCAGGTCTCTAATGTTGTCGTCTGGAAAAGCAAAGACGACGCCAACTACAAAATGTACCGGGAAGACTTGTCGTCCGAAGACTTCTTGTCGGCATTTGCATTACACGACTCTAGCGACGTGTGCATGGCGGTATGTTTCGTCCATCGAATTTTCCCAGGAAATGTGCTGGGATTAGCGTACACGGCTAGTGTTAAGCGAAACCACGCAGGTGGCGTATGCCAAAAGAGAATTGCCTCTCACCCTCCAAGAAGTTACAACACAGCCGTTGTAACTGTTGAAGGTTCCACTGGACGCATGCCGCGTGCTTTAAATAGTTTGACGCTGACCCATGAGTTAGGGCACAGTTTTGGGAGTGATCACGATCCGAAGACTGAGTTGTGTTCGCCTTCAGCGGCCAAAGGAGGGTCTTATTTAATGGCGGATACAATTGAGAATTCAAACCAGTCAAATAATAATAGATTTTCACCATGCAGTATTGAAAGTATTTCCAGGGTTTTGACGGTCAAATCCAAATGCTTTCTCGGGGATGACGAGTTGGGAAACTTTGTCTGCGGGAATGGTAAGTTGAGATCGATAAGCAGAGTGGACTTAATCAATTCATGCGGTTCTTTAATTGCAATATAGCGGTACGAGAGAAGGGAGAGGAATGTGACTGCGGATTGAAGTCACAATGCGACGAGACAGATGTGTGCTGCGTGCCAAAAGGTGGTGATGGCAGTCAGCATGAATGTCATTTGCGTGGAAATGCACAGTGTTCACCTCGAAACGGTCCTTGTTGCACCCAGGATTGTTCTTTGGTTTCTGCTTCCAACAAAATGGTGAGACGGAGTTATAAACATATTGTCTCACCTTAAGCCGTTGCCGCAGTTCTTGTCCTGCTATTGTTTCAAATCAAAGTCGAACTGTTAAGAACGTTTATATTGACTCTTAACAGTTTAATCTAAACACTTTAATTATTTTTTTTTAGCTGTGTTCCGACACTGACTGCATGGAAAACTCCTATTGCAATGGCGTCGATTCCGAATGTCCAACTCCAATACCAAAAGATGATGGTTCTCTTTGCAACAATGGATTAGGAATCTGCATCCGTGGCAAATGCACTGATCGCACCTGCGCCCAACTGAAAATGCAAGAATGTCTTTGCCTAGGATGGAAATTTGGGTGTCATATTTGCTGCATAAGCAATGGTTTATGTATCCCGGCATCCCGCCTGGTAAAGAAAACCTCAACTAATATTCGTCTGAGACAGTCGGATGGAATAAGCTGCAATTTTGCTCAAGGTATTTGTCAAGACGGAGTCTGCAGGGTAAAAGCTTAAATATTTTTTCAATGACGTATTGATATCATTATTTCCTTTTTGTATATTAGACCAAAAAAGAACTGCTGGAAGGAATCAACTATTATAATAGATCTGATACGGATGATGAGACTACCGATACTGGAATTAGCATATTGGCAACATTGTTAGGAAGTGCCCTTGTTTTGATATTATTCGTTGTGGTGGGTTTGTTGTTGTATTTTCTTACACCACTTCGAAGATGGCTTTGCAAGTGAAGGGTGTAGGGTAACAAGATCATTTTTGTATTGGGTAGCTGTGCATTACCTGCTGTTTGATTAGTTCAAGGTTCAACTGTTGATTATTTATTGAGAGAAGATCTGAAGAAATGACATCTCTTACTTTGGACAAGGTCTTGCATCATCGGGTGGAATATTTGATCTTAACTATAACAA
>JAQGAS010001852.1:0-14644 GCA_034686365.1 Pachymerium ferrugineum
TGAAATGCCATCTGAACGTAAACTGGAACTGGAACTTTCTTCAATGGAAGCAGTAACTCTACCTTAAATATTATATTAGTCACCTTTATTATTATCTTTCAAATGGCTACATATGTAGCTGTAAATACACCCAATTTAATAAGGTAGAAAATTTCTGACAGGTGCAACTTGCAGGAAAGCTTGACCTGCCAAGGAGTATAATGCAACATTGCATTAAACTTCAATGATTATCATTGAACCTGCATTGAACACATGACATTACTTTTTAGGAGAAGTTTGCACCTCTCACAGTGCCTTACAGGTGCATAAGTCAAGTATGCACCTCGGCACCTAACTTATGCGCTTTTAAATTAAGCACATTACATACATTTTTTTTAAGTGCAAATAGAAAAACCTTCCGAAAACTGCAGGCTTTTGTAAGTTGGAAACAATTTTCAATTTTTTTAATATCTTTTGTTTACATTAGTATTTTTAAAATTTCTCTACCAGTTTCATTTTTCCTAGTCTTTCCGTGATTTACAGGAAAGAGAAACGGTAAGATGAAATTTTATGACGTAATATTGATCTAAATTACTTAAAATTCAATGATTTATACGATAAAAAAAAAACAAACCTAACAACCAATATTTTTAAAAATAAAAGAATTCAAAATATATTCAACTAACCCTTTTCTTCAATTTGCAATCATAAGAAATACTTCCGGCAAACAAGCTATATTTTACAAAACCAACATTTCCCACACATCAGCATAATTAAACAACTCAAATAGGTAAGCAAAAAGGTGGCCGACTGACTCCACTTTGAAAAAAAACAGTTCTATTCAAATAATTTTTTCCCTTTCACCTTCAACCCTTTCACAAAACCTTATTGACCCTAACTTGACCCAGAACAGGTTCCAAGTCCTTTGAGATGGGTGAAAGGTCTTCCCCTCTTCTTCCCACGCCAACCCCAGCAATTTTTTATCCTCTCACACTCTCCTAAATTTCCCCCTTACTTTCTCTACGTTTATAATAAACCCCTATTACTGCAACACCAGACAGGAAGTGATGTAATGCAAAGGATGGAGGCAGTGTATTCAAGTACAATAAATGCGTAAGTGCATAAATTTCACAACTTACCGTGGGAAATTTTCAAAACATACACAACGACCTTGAAAGTGTTACGCATAGCTTTATCATAATTATATTTAACTATAAAATTAAATTAAATTGATAATACAATATAAAATGTAACTATAAGTAACAATGGACCTTGTTAAAACCAAATTCATAGTCCACAGATAAATATGTTGATATTTAAACTAAATGTTTGCAATAAATTGGATTCAGTTTCTTGCTTTTAAATGAATTCTTCTTTTGAATTCTGCGTAGCTGAAAATGTAAAAAGCCCTTTTAAGATTTTAGAAATCTTAAATTTTACTCAATTAAAATTACTCATTTCACAAATTACTTTCAAGCTGATATTTACATAGATTGTAACTAACCAATCATGTGAACTTCACCTACAAACCCAGTATTGACAGCCTTGTAATAAGCAATAATTTCATAACAGCAAAACTTCAGTTCAGCAACACCAAACTATGACTGTCTATATAAACTTTTAGAGGGACATCATGTATGAAAACAGTAATAAATAAATTTGAATTCTTTTCATAGTCATAAAAACGCATGATTAATCCCAGAATACTCTGAAAATATTCACAGCCACGTGGTTCCTCTCCCTAAACGATGGTAGGTGGCGACCAATGGGCGCGAGGCAGGCACGCTGCCATCTCGCGCCGCCTCCGTGGCGTCCCTTCCTCTTTGGGAGTGTGGGAACTGAGGCCGGGAACTGTTCTCACACGCGCCAGGCAGCTCGCATGACCACCCGCCAATAAGACCACGTGGTCACCCCGCGGGCCTCCGCTGCACTGCGTGCCGACACACTCAGCCCATTCCCATGCATGATGCCAGCTGAGAAACCAACGATTTCCCGAGCTTCAGAAGCTCGCAGAGTAAGTATTTTTATTTACTATTTACTCAATTTTATATCAGCATTCAAACTCACCATAAACTTTTACGTATGAGATAACTTTTGCAGCACATTGAAAATTTTATAAAACATTAAATTCTGCACCCTTTAAAAATTACTGCATGACATAAAAATTGTTGTTGTATTTGATGGTGTCTAAATCCTTTATCTTTTTACTTTTTTTCATGTCTTTTGACTGTAATATTTCAAACAATGAATTATTCACTCATAAGTATCCTTGTTTTATAATTTACTAGTCATTTCAAAAATGCATTAAGTATTTCTCAATTCTGGTTTATGGGAAAATAGTATTAATAGAAATTCAGTATGGGTTTTAGTATGCATTCAAATCAAACCTTCAATGCTCTTATATACATAATCTTTTTGTACACCTCACTATCCTTTTCCTGTTTGGATTATTGCACTCTGCAGTATTTAAGCTTACAAACTGGTTTCATTTGTCAGAGCAATAAGCCTGTAATGGAGAAACGTAGACGTGCGAGGATTAATCAATGTCTCAATGAACTGAAGACTTTGATTTTGGAAGCCCTCCGGAAGGATGTAAGTACAATGCTAATGAACAGTACTTTGCAAGACTTATTGTTGTTTAAGTTACATCAGTACTAATAAACTAGTTAAATTTTTTCTTAAATTAAAAATGATGAGAGTTGCTGCTAATGCATTACTAGAATTAACGGCCATTATTTCTTTTACAGCCATCGCGGCATACGAAGCTGGAAAAGGCTGATATCCTTGAAATGACAGTAAAGCATTTACAGAATATGCAACGTCATCAAATGGCAGTTGCAATGGCTTCGGATCCCACAGTTCTCAGCAAATTTCGATCTGGATTTAATGAATGTGCAGCCGAGGTTACCAGATACGTCAACCGCATCGAAGGAGTAAATTCTGGTGTGAAACAACGTCTTGTTTCACATTTAACCAATTGCGTTTCTCATTTGACCACAGTTGCTCCATTAGCTGCTATTGGTGGGGGTGTAATGGCTACAGCCGCATTAGCCACAGCTTTGAATATGTCAATGACTCCTTTCAATGAACGCAATCCTAACAACACCAACAACAATAATAATACTAATTTGACAGCAACAAGACTATTAAGTGGACTCTCTCTTATTCCGAGTCATATTTTAGCAAGTGATATTGCCCTTCTGCTGCCTAACCAATCCAGTCTTTTTCCATTGCTTGGCTCTCCATCAGGTTCAACAAATGTTCCGTCTGCAACAGTTACCCAATCTGAAAAGACGAGTGCTTTTACAGCAGTGTCAAGATCTTCAGGACTTCTAAGCCCCATTAGTATTACCAGTAGTGGAACAAGTGGTTCCAGCACGTTCAGTCCGACTCTAAGAGAGACTTGTAGTCCTGAAGGCAAACCATCATTTTCAAGTCCTGGAATCATGGGCCTCGAGTTGGAAAGCAGGAGAAGTAATTGTCCTGAATCATCAATATCCCTTCCCGATGCCGGCATGCAAGCTTCGGCCTCTGTAACAGACAGGATGTGGCGCCCTTGGTGACAAAACAATTTATACTACCAAGAGAAAAGATCAAATTGAAGTTGTATTTTTTAAAATTAGTAATCTATTTTTAATATGTATATAAAATTTTTATTTATTAGAGATGCCTAAAGCACCACTTATTCATACAAATATTATAAATAAAAATTATTAAAAACTTTGTTCTGAGTTTTTTCTGTTTTGTGCATCATGTACGTGCACAAAATTGCCACAAGATGCCGCTTGGTGGCGGAATAATTTAAAAGCAACTAAGGTAACTAAAATTCGTAGGTAACTAAAATTTCCTTGTTTAGCAAAAGTGAAATTATTACTTTCTAAGATTTCACCCACTTCCAACCCAGTTGACAGAACGTTTCATTTGAGTTAAAATCCGAAAGAATTGCATTTTTTAAAATGACCTTGCAGAGTATAACAATTGTGTTTTTCGTTTACCATAAAAATTAGAGAAATTAAAAAAAAAAAGAACCAAGTAGAAGAAACACATTTGTAAGACATCTTTACGGCAATCTTTCAAATTTACGTACGGTATCTTGACTGCAGATGGCACTACCAGTCCATACAATTTTGACATTTCATAAAAAATTTACTCTTACATAAGTAAACCGAGTCTCAAACAGGTTTACAAATTGTCAAGAAATAAATTTGCAAATCATAAATGCGAATTTAGAAAATTTCTAACTATTTTCATGTTTTGAAAAGCGGAAGGTGATCATTAATATTTCATCTACTTTCACCTGTTGCAGCCTTTACTTATAAAACCAAATAAAAAATTGTAAATTGTGTGTAAAATTGTAAATTAATTAATCTACTATTAATTAGTGAAATTGTCAAGGGAAAATTTTGTTTATGAATTTGAATTTTCAAAAATTCAGATTTCAAATATACGGTATTTAGGAAATTTGTAACCATAAAAGTTTCGGCAACAATGGTACTAAAAATTTGATTTTCCTCGCAAAGTTAACTTTTTTTTTTTTTTGCTTATACACGTGTGAATAGTGCCAGGGCATCTCGTATGTGGTTATCAGCCTGCTCGGAGAGAAAATGTAACCAACTTTATGTTAAAGAAAAGAATTAAAGTTTTTATTCAATAGTCAATTAAAGTTTGAAACTAACCCCTTTTTAAAAAATTTTTTATTACGAGAAATCCAAAGAAGTTGGATTTTCTTCCGTGAAACTCCTAAATCTATTTATACAAACAGGGACAGGAAACTCTCTCAGAAAAAAACCTTGTTGTACCTAGTGTGAACAAAATATTAAATATATCTTGAAGTAACTGAAAAAAAAAAATGTACTGTAGTTTTCACGTGAATTATTAGTAGTTAATTAGTACTACAAAATTCTATGGAAATGGTTGTAATGAGCAAAAATGTTTATAAAATTTTGGAAAGTAAACCCCAAAAAAAGTGAATGTAAATATCTCAAGTATAAAAAATTACGGTTGTAGTTGAAATAGATTAATTTTTTTTTCCATGTGAAAGCCTTTTCATTTAATTTTCTTGGCTTCACATTTTCTTTACCGAATCTAATTATAAACAAAAGTATGTTGCAAGACTAAAACACCAGCCAAATCATTCAAGTTTCACAACAAGATTTTATTCAACGACAAATTAAAGTCTCTTTGTAAACTTAATTTTATTGTTTATACATGATCTACTTTCTAAAAGCATTCTTATAATATCACACAATGAGAAAAATTTTTAAAGTTTTTAAATAAATTTTAAAAAAAATCAACACTTACAAAATATTTTATAACATTATTTATGTTTAATGCTCATGAACGTAACGTGAACACAACTTACAACTCTTTGGTTTACATTAAATCA
The DNA here is from genome assembly GCA_034686365.1 of Pachymerium ferrugineum. Lineage (NCBI taxonomy): Eukaryota > Metazoa > Arthropoda > Chilopoda > Geophilomorpha > Geophilidae > Pachymerium > Pachymerium ferrugineum. The sequence goes on from JAQGAS010001852.1 coordinate 5,366, forward strand.
TAAATATCCTTACAACATCACCACTTTGGGAAATTCATAACAGAAATTCAAAACTCCCCAAATCACAGAACTCAATACTAGAAAGTGATTGAAAAAAAAAGAAAGAAAATATTTTTAAAAGAAGCTGCAGACAAAAGCTCTTTAAGGTATAAGCAACACTTCATGTAATATGCAAATTTATAGTTGTGGTGAATGTTTTCCCATTTTCACCATCTACTTCCATTTTTTCACTTTTGACTTCATCCACCTCTGGCATTTCTATATTTTCTGTCTCATCAGCATTAGAAGACTCCCCTGGCATCTCAATGGCCTGTTCAACAGTAACCCCTTCGCCTTTCATATTCACAGCTTCTCTTACATCATCAGAAACCTTTTCCTGCTCTTGGGTTTCAACATACTCAGCAATTGATTCCTGTTCTTCAGTTGGTTTTGCTTTGTTCTTTTTCGCTGCTCCAGCTTCTTCTGAAGGTTCAATTTTTTTCTTCGCACTCTTTCCCCCGGTTTCACTAGTCGTAACAACTGTTACTTCATTGGGTTGTGAACCTTTTGATTCTTCATTGGCTTCAGTGGAAATAGCAACTAACTCATTTTGGTGTTCAGTCTTAACATCAGTAGCCGAATCGGCAGCAGAAAGAACTACAGAATCTTCATTACTGGTCATTGGCTTTTTATCATTACCCACATTTTCTACTCTGCTTTCAGAATCTATTCCAGAACTGTCGTTAGCTCCATCAGGTTTAGCATCTATTACATGACGTTCAAGTACGTGAATACAGTCATTTACTTTTTTAATGGCAGCTTTGCGAGCTTGCCTCAACTCTGGGTTTCCATCAACAATAATGTTATCTAACTTAATAAGATGACGAGTCAGCATTTCATCTAAGTACAGATACTCTTTATCTGACCGTGTTCCTTTAAACCGTTCAACTCTTGGTCTAAGATTCTCTAAATCAGCCAAAGTTGTCTCCATCGGTGAAAGTTTCACCGGGTGTGGTTGTGCCACTTTCACTTCTGGAGAAGGTGGCTTTGAAGAGTCTTTCGCATCACCGTTCACTTGCGTAGGAATGATGTGTACGGTAGATTTCCCTCGTCGCGGCAGTGTTTTTGGCGACTGAGGTTGTTGTTGCTCTTGCTGTTGTTGTTGTTGTTGTGGTGGTGGTGGTGGTGGTTGCTGTTGAGATTTTGGTGATGAAACTCTTACATTTGCTCTGTTAGGAGTGGATGTGGGATGTTGAACAGTTCCTTCCTCATCTCTGGGTTCCACCCGAATAGGAATATGATGCACTTTGGGTTGCCTTTTGGCTGTTTGTGGGTTTCCACCGGAATTCAGTTTGGCTGTTACACCTGCATGTTTTTCTACACCAGGCGCAGGTGCAGGAGAGTCGGGCATTTCATGATCCTCCATTGATGGAGTGCTCGATCTGGAGGAGCCTTCATGTTTAACTTTCATTGGTATCCCGCCATTATGTCGAAAGAACGAATGAGTACTGGTGTTAGGGCTTCCAGTCTGAGGTGATGGAGAACGTCTCGTGTCCATTGGTGAGTGACCACGTCTCACCCGTAAATCATCATCCATCCAATCAGGATCACGAAAAAAAGAATTGTCGTCAAAAGTGTGAGAACGAAATGCAGGTCTCATATTGGAACGCAACGGTGAATCGAAAGGCCTCGAACTGAACTGCAAAGAAAAAATTGTTTAAAATTAGTTACCGATAAAACTAAAAAAACATGAAATTGCTAGCATTGGAAGTTGCAATTGCGCTTAGTGATTGTTGTATTAAATGCAGTACAATGACTACTAAAGGTTATGGGAGACAATAACCTGTGGGTTATGGTCACAAGATCGTTTTACCATTAGACTTTAACGTTGCTTTAATATCATTGGTGTAAATTGAAAAAATTTCACTAAATTACTGTCGCGCTTGTGATACAAGGTAGATATCTGATTTTCCTGTACTCACAACGAACAAATTCCATTTACTACATAAGTTTTATAAAAATTCTTTAAGTTTTCCCCTTAAAAGTATTTTCCAAATACGTATTCTTTGATAAGTCAAATAAAAAAACTTACTTTTTGTTTTAATTTTATATTTCCAAGTTTGTCAATGTTCGATTCTAGATATTATGACATTGCCCCATCTGGCAAAATGGTAGCCATTGTTAAAAAAAAAAAAAAAAAAATTCGATTTCTTTCATTTTTCCTATTGGTTATTAAAACCTATTGCTATTTTGGTGGAAACTCTACTTAATAACCATGTAATTGAAGATACCTTTTGGCAGCTTTTTTGAATGAAAAAAGAAACAACGTACTGCTTGTAATTTTATAATTATAAAACTAATATATCAATGATATCAGAAATTGATTTCAAATTATCAAATTGCAAGTGCATTGTTCCAGTAAACGTAATCATATGCTTTATCCATTATTAATCAAGCAATAACGTCACAACTGAAATCCCATCTAAAACTGTGAACTTTTTAAGATTGTAAATGCAAGGAGTCCCTTGGTCTTTTAATTCATTCATTAACCAACACCAAACTTCGTTCTAAATAAAATATTTTATAAGTAGTTCAGTTCAATCTTGTGTTATGTAACAAGAGCAATGGTGATTTTCTCCAACACTGACAGCTGAGATTAAATAATCCTTCCTGGAAAAAAAACCGAAGCCTGTAATTTAAGGAAGGTTAAAAAAACATATTATCTGACAAAGAAAATTTATCGCTCCTGGCTCACTTTCTTTGTTAGGTAACACCTAAGATTTGCAAGAGGCAAATATTTATGCGAGGAATTTTTTTTAAAAATCATTCCCCTAGAGGGAGATGAAAAACAACTATCACTTTTACAAATATCCTTTTATGAATCGGAAGGTTGTAGCCATTAAATTCACAATTTGATGATTCATTCTATTTTAGTAGGAAGCTTCTCTACCTAAATATGGCCTTAATACAAAATTCTCGAAGTCATACCAGTAATCAACTTTTAATACAAATTATCAATTCTTTCCTTAAACATAATGAAAAACCACCAGTTGCAATGCATTGTTAGTTAGAATTAGCTAAATTTTTGGATTTTTTTGGGTCTTTCGTTCTTCAAGTTTTATCATTCACTAAACAGCTGTTCTAATTTAGTTTTAAATTATGATAAATTTCGAAACCTAAAGGCGTGGTGTTTGGAGTAGTATTAAAATTTTGACACCAAAAAATGAAAAAAAAAACCAAGTTTGTGTTTAGAAAAAAACTAGAGGGAAGCAACTAATTTAACAGCCTTTTTCCCACTTCACAGGTGACCTACTTTTATAAATATCCCAATTATGCAATAAAATCTACTTTCTACAAATGAATGAAATTTTTTAACAAATCTAAAGAGATCATTCTGTTCATCCATTCCCCAAGAAAAAAAATTACAAAAATTAAATTAAAAAAAAAAGTCCCCAAGGCATGAAAATTTTCCTTACCTTGTTCAGTCAAGAGTTCAGCTGGAAACTAAAACAATTTTTATAACATACCAAGTACTTTACTTTCAGAAGACCAATCAAAACCTTTTGACGTGGTCGTCACGTGAATCATCGAATTCTTGGCAAGTGCAAACCAAATGTGACTCAACTTGGCAAAGAAATGACTTACCTTGTCAAAAGTATGTTGACTGGCATTTGGAGTGTGAGAAGCAGGAACAAGACAATACAACCACATCCCCCTAACTTAATTACAACAGGAAGTGACGTACGAATTAAAAATTATATTAACTTCCTAATTTAATAATGACTCAAAAATTGAATGGATTAAATTTCAACACGACTTGGATCTTACGAAATCACCTAATTAGAATACTCAAAAATGGGAATAGTATAACGGATTCGATCGTGTGACCTTGAATTTTATCGATTTCCCCGGTGTAAAATAAAATAAAATCCCCATGTGACGCAAGCGTGACCTAAAACTAGATTAAAAAATGTATTATTTTTAAAGAAAGTAAATGAAACGAGAAACCAACCGAAAAAAGAGGGCTTGCTTTCTAATATTAGACCGTTTCAGTGTTTTAAGACTTACTCTGCTGCTACTGGGTAAAGTCCAAGACGGTTCCTCGAAGCCGAACATGTCATTAGTGTCGGGTGAAGTGTCTCGAAATAATGCACTGCGTGGTTTGAAGCGCGGAAATTTGGAGGAGAATGGCCGATCAGACATATTTAATACCCGCTTGGAATGTTCGCGATGTTAGTAGAAGTTCCTCCAAGGTTCCATCACGATCCCGACCAACCAAACGGGAGGAGCGCTTTGACGTCACGGTGTCAAATTGCGGTTTAAGCGCGACCTGGTGGAAGAATTTTATTGCGTGTTTCTAGTAGATTAGCGACAAGCATGTAGTCTGAGAATAAAAAATAACAAACCTTACTAACAACAGGTTTCTTTATCTTGTACGTCTCTTGACATCCAGGTATATGAATGTAAGGCGAAATCGCTGTACTACGATGCCGCAAGGTGAGCTGGAAAGTGACGGCCCACGCATTGATTCGTGTAGCTGTGGATTTAGGGAGACGGGACCTCTGGTGTTAAAGTACCAAACTTTTGAACGAATTTATAATTCCAAACAAAATTAAGAAAACAGGGAAAAAAATATTAAAAAGCGACGTGAAAATAAGTAATACTTGGTACAGAATATTTGTATTAAAAAAATTAAACTTTTACTCAACAATTTTAATTTTTAGAAAATTAAAGAACATAAAACCATCAATAAATAAAGGAATTAAATTAACACCAGTTTCGTCGTAGTTTAATGTGATTCTCTTTATACATCAACCAACATGACGTGATGCTGACGTCATACAACAAGATGATTCGCGTCGTGCAGAGCAGCATCCACTACATTCGCCGTCACACCAAAATGAGACTAAAATGACGGTAAAATTGCACATTCACATTCTATAGTTTGATCCCACTATCGAAATGATATCATAATAATAACATTGATCTAGAGGAAAAAATATTGATTCCTGTAAATTTTTATTAACAATTATTTTCATTTCAGGCGAAGAACGACCTCAGCTGTGATGTGAACGATGCATGGGGGAAAAAAATATCGACTAATTAAAACCAGGGGGTAAAAATAAAATGCCACCGGATGTTGAATATCGTGGGAGGAGACGGTTGGTTTATTGTTTACAATCTTTACTACTCAGCTTTATCGGAGTGTTGGCCACGGTGGCTGTTGTTTTACTTGTATTTGGATCGTGTTCTATAGCTACGAGACCGTGGCCGCCGTCAACGCATGGTTTGGTTACATTGATTGGCGGTGGACTTTTAATGTTCACTTGTTTCGGGCTTCTTATTGTGTTGTGTTTGTGGACTGGTACTTGTTGTCCATTTACTCATCGTCCAAGGCGAAATGAGGAACAACCACCGTCTCCACCTGTTATTGTGTTGGACTCAGTAGCGAGTAGAAATCGGTCACCGGTGCCAACTAAATCAAAAAATGAAACTAGGTAATGATCTTTTAAGAATTTTTAAATTGTTGTCCGTTTTAAAATTAATTTTACACCATACAAATTATTGCACGATTCCACACGTTTTTTTTTTCAATTTTTCTTTTGATTTGACCATATACAAAAAAATAAGTTTGTTGGTTAATAATTTGTCTAAATTTATAAAAAAAATGTTTTAAACCCACTGTCAATTTATAGACTAGTTTTCTAACAATAATATTAATTAATGTGTTCAAATATTACTAAACAAAATAATTATAAGATTTTAAATCACTTATTAGATTAAAGAAAAATTTGTCTGACGGTTATGAAAACATTCCCCTTAAAGCTGTTGAAATAACCCACATCATTAACTCTGGTGGCTGAAGTTCCTCTATTATGACTACTGGATCAAAATTGGCTGCAATTCATGACCATTTGCTCACTTGTAAATTCAAGGCAACAAACCTTGGTAAATGAGATCGCAAGAAATTAAATCTAATATTATTTCGTTTATTTCTAATTTCATTTAAGTTCTTTTAAGTCACTTATTAACATATTGAGAATAAAGTAAATAATTAGAAACTAAAAAGTTGGCATTATTTTTTTGATCTGATTACCAAGAGTGTGCAGACCACTATATAATAAAGAAATCTGGTCACCACTTCTTAAAATTCAAATAGTAACCAATAATCATAACATTTCAAAAGAAAATACTTCTCAGATTTTAAAGTTTTTAAATTTTAGTCTTTATGTAAATTTATATATGGTCATGCAAATTTTAACCCTTTCAATGTTTTTAAATCATTTTTCATTAAATACTGTACAAAGTATTTTCAGTGAGTGAAATTATTAAATAAAATACAATTCATCAAAACTATTAGCCTAAATTCCAAAGGGCAGTTTTACTTAGCGTTTTAGTGTTTTCTGTCATTACAACTTGAACTTCTGTATTTCTTAGTCTAAATGTGGGTGGTTCTCATTTTAGAGTAAAATCTTTCCATCAAAAATATCAAACTTGAGGAGTTTAAATTTTATTTTCAGATATTTATCTCCTGGTTTGTATAGAAACCTAGGTGGTGGTGGTCAGTACGCTCCTTTAGCACAAGAGGAAGAGCTAACGCCTTCTTTACGTTCATCATTTCACAGTGCTGAAGACTTATCATAAGTAAGCTACACCTCGTATTAAATAGTTTTAGTATTGACATTGCCATCATTCAGCATTGTGGTTTTGGGCCATTTTAAGCCTACATATTGCTTAGTATCATAGACATTCAATTTATCTATTGCACCACTGCCATTTTGTGACAGCCTGTTCGTAAACAAGTAGTATTATAGCAATCAACAAAAAATGTTTTTTAGCTAATAAAAAACTATTTGTTATACATGAAGTTTTTCAAAAAAATGTTGTAACTTTTGTAAAATAATGGACAGATAGGGTTACATATTTGTGATAAATAAAAAAATTAAGTTATGTGACAGATAGCTGTTTATTTATTTATTCAATAACCACACCCAACTGACATCTGGTGGGAAAATGGACGATGTAATAAGAATTGAGTGGTAATCATGAAATAAATGTTTAGTTTTAGTAGAGAATCATTTACATCATTCTTCTTCATGTATAATTTTACGGTCTTAATAGCATACAAAGTGAATGTTTTCAGCTTCATCCACTTTTACTAAAAATGTATAATATTTTTCTCTTTTTAAAAAAAAATCTGCTTAACTCTTTAAAAAGCCCCTACTTTGAACTGTAGACATATTTCAGCAATTTAATTTTAAATAAAAAGACGTCAACACCAGACAACGTCTGTTCAAATTTAAAAACATTAGTTTTACAGACTACTTAATCATTTTGTTTGAATATATTGTAATTATGAAGCTTGATTTATGTACTGTTACAAATTTACAAACACTTTAATGTCATTTATACTCTTATCTTAAAGGGACACTCAACCCTAGAGACAAGTTTGATTTAAATAAAAGGTTGCAATCGTCTAATTATGTATGCAATACTTAAATTTCTTAATTTTGAACCGTTATTTAGTTTAAAATGAAAACATTCCATCATGTGATCTAAACCAACCAATGAGATTAATTTCTGTGACCAGGCCCAACCACAACAATTGATTCCATTGGTTGGTTTAGATCACGTGATGGAATACTACTTTCATTTTAAAATAAATAACGGTTCAAAATTCAGAAATTTAAGTATTGCATACGTAATTAGACGATTGCAATCTTTTATTTAAAACTAACTTGTCTCTAGGGTTGAGTGTCCCTTTAAGCATTTTAAAATTTTAAGTTCCACTAGATCCTCTAAAAAAATCACTTTTACAATAATGAAATAATGAAGATAAACTTCTGTGTAAAGGAACAAAATAATTGAAGTGATAATATGTCAAGGCTTCGCAAAGAATAGGATTTCTCAGTTATATGATTTAAGGTCTGTCTCAAGTAATTTTCAGGCTAATTTCATTTGAATTTCAATAAATTCTAAACTGTCGTGTTGTGCTAAAGTTCACCAGTTCAATAAATAATATCATGATGAATATTAAGACTATCAACTATAACCAATGAACTGTTTGTACGCTCCACCCGATCCATGTGGAGTTCCACCCAGTCTTAATTGGGGTGTAAATGGAAGGCTAAAGCTAATCCAATCTAATTTTGCATTATTAAAAAAGTTTAAGACTAAGTGCTGTCATATGCAGTGTTGCTCAATAATTTATATAACCAGTACACATTGCTTACAATTATACAATGTATAATTGCAAAATATCACGTAGATCTGAATGGGAGTTTAAACATTTTCTGACTAAATTCAGAATTCTGTCCATTCAACAATTGTTTGTTTGGACAGTTTTAAAAAATAGATCGTGGGCTGTATGTGACTTTGGCTCGAATTATCTTTTACCGAGAGTTATTATTTTGAATAATTTTGCTTGTTTTATACCTACCTTCATGAGACAGTTAATTGAGCGTCGAATTCCTGATTATTTGAATGTTAATTATGGTCACCGGGGTAAGGCATTCAGGAGGCTGTTACGAAACTGGCTTTTTGACCAAACTTCTGTTTTGCATTTATTACCGTGTAGAGGGGTCACCACTGTCCAGTGGTGGACCTCGAGAGTAATAAAGGGTTAGAGGCTAGTTAGGCCTAGGACCAAGAAAGAGTACGCATGGAGTGATTTCCTTTCTCGAACAACACATGGTGGCAGCGGTAAAACGCGAGTGAAATTTACCAGTTTAGCCTAATATATTCACGATGGCGGGCGCAATTATCCCATTCCCGGACCAGTTCAATTTTGCGGACACCACTGCATGGCCGAGCTGGATCGAGAGGTTTGGTCAGTACCGCGTGATCGCGGCTTTGTCTACAAAGCCCGAAGAAACGCAAATTAGTACGTTGCTGTATTGCATGGGCCCAAAGGCGAACGATATTTTTAAATCGTTCCAATTGGCGGACGATAAAAAGGACGTGTACGACGAAGTTTTGGCGGCATTTAACGGACATTTCATCGCCAAGCGCAATTACGTTTACGAACGAGCTCGTTTTAATCAGCGTAGACAGGGAGATGACGAGTCAGTAGACGACTTTATCACGAGTTTACACACGTTGGCTGAACACTGCGGTTTTGAGAAGATCACGGACATTCGGAACACTTTGATTTGCGATCGCGTGGTCGTGGGAGTTAAAAATAAGCAGCTGAGTGAGAAATTACAACTGGTTAACGACTTAACTTTGGAGAAAGCGGTCACGATGGTACGGCAAAGTGAGCAGGTTCGGCGACAACAACCAGAACTGTTAGCGAGCACA
>JAQGAS010001853.1:0-14638 GCA_034686365.1 Pachymerium ferrugineum
CGCACACTGCAATGGTGAAGTGTCCGCTGTTTTACCACCCCATGTCATTAAGTAATGAAATGTTAGGGAACTTAATTAAAATTAATTTAAAATTATCTTATAACACAAATAAGTATTGTATCACTTTAAGGATATTGAAAACGTGGCCAATCGCTTCAAGAACGCCTCTTTACTTCTAAAAAATAAAAAAATAAAGCAATTACATAACATTTATAAGTATTTTTCACCACATTGTATATTGCCTTGATTCGTCATTCGAATTCACTAAAAACTGTTGCAATAAATGATGAACATTTGACGCCGACGCCATTCATGCCAGTTCCACGCTCTCTGTGAGATTAATCTGCCATCTAGTGTCACATTCTTAAACTATTCACGAAGCTTTCTTGCAAAACAATCTTAATAAAAATATTTTTAATGCGATTTAAAAATCTCATAATTCGTACAAAGTTTATTAAATTTATCACGTTTATGACATGAACATAACATGTCTCACAAATTTTTTTTTCAGATATTTTTAAGATGTCACGTGATACAAGTTAAGTCATATGCATTTTCAAAAATATTTTTTTTTCTTTTTGTGTAACTGCAAAGTATCGGTACCTACTATTAACTCCCAAATGAACCCATCTCAATATACAGCACTAACAATTCCAGCATACAGCGGAGTTGTAACTACTGGAAGACTAGGATTGCAACTCTCCCAGTTACCCTTCCGCAAATTACACAAATACAGAATTCCCGTTATGTCAACCCCCCACAGTCCTTTCTTATTCGACAAAAGGGCGACCACCTCCCTTTTGGGTGGCGACCCAGAGCACCGAACCAATCCCCATTCTTTCATTTGTTCATTGTAATAATAAATAGACATCGTCCCTAAATTTTGGCATCTACAAAAATAAAAAATAAAAAAGTTAAACTTAAGTTAATAACAATTGATGTGAAAAAGAATTACAGTCCTGCGTAGAGAAGACCATTAAAAGAAGCCAACAAGATCTTGCTATCTTGAACTAAATGCTGGGCTAAAAAATTGACCATTGTCCACTGATCACATTTTGACATGTAATAGCAACAACAAGCCTGCTGAGAGTCTTTTCGACGAAGGGCAATACAATATATACTTTTCTCGACTACTGCTGAAATGATTTCTTCTCCCCCGATTGGTATGGGGGCCATATCTTCCCATTTATCAATGAAAAGTAGATTTCTTTCTACATTTGTCACTAATTTTTTTTCACTTAAACCGCCAATAACGTATATATAGCCATCCAGAACGACAGCACCGCCGTTATATCGACTATACTGCAATAAAAAAAATTGCAATATGAAATCTGAGGGCTGCCTAAAAATGTTCCAACTACATACCTTCATATCGTTTCTCTTTGAAAATGTACTCGTTTGAAAATCATATGCTAAAACTGAATGGAGGACTTTGCCATTAGCCAAGACACCTCCTAATAAAAAAAACAAAGGACCGCAAACAGTACATGCTGCTTTGATAGGTAAAGTGTAATCTAACGCGATAAACATTTCACACGGATCTTCAGGAATGTGCCAAGTCCTTTTCTCAAGGCAAAAGAATTGCATTAATGTGTTGTTGTTGCGACTTCGGCCCAATATTGTCATTGTACCAGCATTTGACAAAAGCTTCCTTGGGTTGGTCACTGACCCATCATGCTTTACACTTTTAGTAGGGCTGAAAAAAAAGAAAAAAAGTTAAATAAATGTTAACTATTGAAAGTATTTTCTTACTTGTAAATGCATCCATTATTTTTATCAAGCTCGAATCTCCCATCCCCCATTGCTGCATCAGGTTGCAAGTCCAAAGTATTTATCGCGTAATAAAGAAACCGTTTACTTTTTTTTAAAAACACCCGACTTCTGGGAGACAGAGCTTCATCATCTACAATTTGCTGTTTCTGGAACGACAACCGGCCTGAAGACTGCGTTGAAGTTACTCTTTTCCCACTTCTACCCGATGTTGATGAAACACTTGATCTTGCACTTGACAATGATCCTTTTGTCGAAGGTTCAGCTAATCTTGGCGATTCTTTACTTCTTGGAGACGACACACGTTCGGAATGATTCGAGTGTCGCATTGACTTAGGAAGAAATTCATTGATACTTTTATTGTGACTAATGCGCTCAATGTGAGTGGCACTCAATACGGCCCAGAAACGGTCAGCACGACGAACCAAGGGCTCATTTTTTACTAGTAAGGCAATGTAAACCGAACTCAATAAAGTCACATTAACGTATTTCAAAAGGTTGGGAAAATCTTTTTCTCGAAGTTTGGGGTCTTGTTTCACCCATAATAAAATTGCGCAAAGAACCAAGTCATGCGCTTCAGCAGTTTTCTCCATATATTTGCACACCGCTTTAAGACGATTATACGGCAATATAAAAATATCTCCAGATTCAGTCAGTTGTTCAAACTCTTTTGCCATAAAACGAACAACTTCATCACGGAGCTCACGATGATCTAGATCACTTGCAACATCCCATACAAGAGTGTGCGTTTTGATTGATAAACGTTTCCTCAAAGTATCAATCGTATGTGTAACAAATTTTGATATTCTTAGTTTTTGTGCTGCCATAACTAATGATTTTACTTGGTTTGCGTGCAGAGGTAAAGTCATAGTGCCTGTGTACATGAAGTCGAGTAAATTGGTTAGAGATTGCGGTTGAATGTCCAAGATGATTTTCCGACGAGTAGGCAACGGTTCTTTTATGATGAGTGATTTGGAACTTTTAATTTCCGATAGAGACTCGATGTCTTGAAGATTCATGGTGAAAAAATTTCTAAAAAGTCTATTTAAAAATATTAGTTGTACCTTAACTAATTTTCAAAAACGTAATCTCTACATTTCTTACCCGCTAGACGATGCCAAAACTACAGAATGGGCTGGGAAGACTCGATTGCTTCCTACGCACATTAAATCAATGTCAGTGAATACTCCGGATTTTCTCATTTCGTTTAGAAATTTCGTAGATGATGCAAGAAAATTTTGACCATGATTGCCATATGATTCATCAGAAGAATCAGTTGCATTGCCAATGGGCTCCGACAGCTTTTTTTTAGGTTTAAGTTTTGGATATTTTAGAACTATGTGTTTGGACCTTCGTTTTTCGTTCATGATTGCAGTGAAGACTTTGCAGTTACGAATTAAATGGTTTCTACCATTTTCTCCACGCACATTTCGCGAAAAATTCGAGCATGGTAGGGAAAATTTTACTTTCTAATTTTGATCATTTTTTAATGTAAAATCGGCCTCTATCTCCGATTTACTCTCCTCAACTGTATCACGTGCTAAACAAGAACATCTTATGACTGACAATACACGAATTACCAAGGGCAACAGCATAGAGAGACTACACAGCAGCACATTTGTGATTGTTACGTTACGCGCCAATTATAGAAACATTGTGTATTCATGTTCATTTTCATCGCACATATGCATGATCACAGGTTTCGTTAAAAAATTTTCAAAAGATTAACATTTTCACTCAGTTTATTGACTATTGCACTAAAATAAATTTAATTGCCTGTATCATCTAGAGCAATGTTTGACGTTGTAGTCTCAACTCTTGAGCCCGTAGGATCTCCCGATACAGTTCTCCCACGCAAATCAGATGTTACAGACGTAGGCTTACTAACATTCAATGAAACTGGTCGAAGAACAGGATCCATTCGACGAAACCAAGGATCTGTTCGAATTTCAGTAATGTGTACGCGTACACGAACTGGTGCTAAAATTTTTGTTATTAATGCGCGGCAGTCAAGAGATACTTCTGGAAAAGCAGGCATATCAGGAGACCTTTGCACTTGATGTAGAAGCACCTATAAGATTAAAAAACGGAATTTATTATTTGTTGCAAAACCAATCGTTTTAAAATAAACCTTTAAATTTGAATCGTCGTAAGGCAATCTACCAAATACCATAACATACAAAATTACACCCATACTCCAAATATCGGCTAGTTGAGGATCGTAAGGAATTCCTGGAAGGCAAAAACCATGCAGTTTAAGTAAATTCTATTTTTATTTTCAGCTTACCACGCAATATTTCTGGACAAGCATACGCGTAACTTCCACAATAAGTCTCACTTAATTGAGGGTTATCTCGGGACAACTTCATATTAGCTCGAGCAAATCCGAAATCTGTGATCTTGATGTTGTTCCGCTTGTCCAGTAACAAATTTTCGCCTTTAAAATAACAAATAACTTAGAAAAATGTTCAAAAAAATAAGCCTTTAGTTTGTCCTTACATTTAAGATCCCGATGAACCACTCCTTTACCATGACAATACTCAATTCCATCAATCATTTGGTGAAACCATCTCCCAGCGCGAGATTCTGGTACGTACCCTTCCCGACGAATAACATCTAACAAATCACCATTATCAGCTAATTCCATAACAAGATAAACCCTGTTGGTTGTTTCTATTGACTGCAGAAAACATATTAAATTTGGATGCTTGAGAATTTTAATGACATCAATTTCCCGTGGCAAAAATTTCGTTAAATATTCAGTGGGAGCTCGCTTTTTAGAAATAATTTTGATGGCCACTTTGCACTTGTGCCGACTTGAATTTGCGAGCTGTAACAAACAATTCAACATTAGTCATCAATTATTAAAATGCATTAACTTCAAACCTTCACTGTAGCATATGACCCATGCCCAATCGTCTCGATAAGTTGATAGCCGTGAGTTTCTAAAATGCTAGCCTTACGGCCACCAACGTGCTCATCTGAAACGGGTCTGTTGGAGATTGTGGATGGACGTTTGCCTGTGGTCGAGGCAGGTCCACGAGGCTCCACCCTCTAGGAAAAGTTATAATTCCTCCAACGCTTCTCCCATGCCTCACATTTGCACGCTAGATGCAATAATGCTTTTAATGAAATAATGAGTTAAACAGTGGGAAATAAACTGAAACAATTAAGAAATGCAAACTTTTTGTTTTAGCTATATTACTTTCATTTTCATACAAAAATGAATTAATAGTTCAGAATACAGGCACAGTTATAGCTTTATATACATGATATTTACAGTATTTCATCTAACCGATGAAACATTTGGCAGTCTTCAATAGAAAAGCTAAAATATATTTGTTGACCTAAATTAGCTAAAAGGCATATTTGCAAATGAAGGCATCGAATAACAAGCAGATGACTTGAAGTAAATACTCGAGGGATTGAAATATACAAATTAAACATTTGCATAGAAAAGATACAAACTTTAAATGGATATTTTGGAAGGAATATTAGGCAGGCAACAATATCAAAATACGTCGTATATTCCAGCACTTCATTAGACTTATAGGAATAGTTAATAAACTTAACTTAAAAAAAAAATTAAAATATCTATTAATATCAAAATCAAGATTCTATAAATATCAATATGAATCTTTGTTGCACAAAATTCAACTAAAAAACTTTTGATTCTTATAAGTTACTACATACCAATTTATATACAATTGCAGTATTGGAACGCCATAATCACCTTGCCCCTAATTTCTGAATATCATTCAGTAAAACTGTAACAAAATGTAAATACAAAAATGTAAATGCAACATCTGTCGCACGAAGATATGTTTCTCCAATCCACTGGGATAGTTAAATTATAAAAAAAATTCATTATGTTGAAACGTTATTACACTGATGTATGGGAATACTTTTGCGGCTGCAAATTTAGTCGCTGTAAAATTGCACTATTTCACTTTTGAAATTAACGTAAAAAAGGACACTATACATGAAGTTGTCACAGACACAACGATGGCGGGTTTAACTTTTAAAGACTTTGTTTTCCTGCAGACGGAACATCAACAGCAACGACGCTATTACGCCTTTTGGCAACGTTGAAAATAAGCAGCTGGATGACATCAGTATTCTTTGGTCAAACCATGTTTCAGGATAGCTGAAGTTCTAATCCTCCAGAAGTTACACCATTTTAGAACCATAAGAGTCTAACTTACTAAGTGTTTTTTTCACACGTAACGCCGTAAGCCGTGCAGCAGGATTTGGATGCCAACATTCTTGCATTATTTTACTTACAGTTCGTAATTGCTGAAACGAAAGTAACATTGTTAGTAATAATTGTCACATTAAAAACACGGCCAACTTACTTCATGTAGACTCCATCGATTGGGTATAGGTGGTCTTATTTTTTTCACACACACAACTTCATACATGTCTTCGAAACTCGGATCAGAAGGAACGTGATCATAGTAAGGTATTTGATAGGCGTCTACAATATTGTCTGTACAGATGAAAATATTTTAATATTATCACTATTTTTATTTTAATAAGAAACTTTACCGCTTGTAACACATCGTCTTGCAATTTCCCATAATACCAATGCAAATGCGTACATATCAGCCATTTTGAAAAAATCAAAATGATGTACGTTTAATGTTTCGTCTATGACTTCCGGAGCCATATAACGTCTTGTGCCTACTCGAGTATTTGGGGCAATATCAACTTCATTCGTATCACTAAAATCAAAACTTCATTACCATAAATATTGGCAAAATGAATTTTTTTTTATTACCTTAAATAACGAACGGCAAGCCCAAAATCAGCAATAGCGCAAGTTCCATTTTTCTTCACTAAAATGTTTTTACTTTTAATATCGCGATGAGCTATGGCCGGTTTACCTAGAAAAATTAAAATAATCTTATCAAATTTAACCCTTTCATTTATCTCAAGTAATAGTAATCTACCTTGAGTGCCAAATATCTCAGTGTGTAAATGCGATAACCCACATGCAGCTGACTGCGCCAACTTAATCATCATGCCCACATCTAATGTGGTAGTTTTAAGGTAATCATGCAAAGAGTTATGTTCGTGATAATCCGTAATGAGCAACAACTGGGTCCAAGACCCTGTTCCTTTAATGTCAGCAGCAATGAACCCTAACAAAGAAAAACATAAACGTAAAATAAATGCATAAAAACAAATATTAAAAACTACCTTACCTAAAATATTTTCATGCCGCATTAAAACCGTTTGATATATCTCCGTTTCTCGAAACCAACTTGATTCGTCCGTAGTAAAAAACACCTTTACAGCAACTTTTTCGCCACGCCATTTAGCCAACCACACTTCACCAAATCGTCCTTTGCCGATACTTGTTACCATTTGAATTTGTTTAGCAATAGTTCGTTGAACCTAAAAAGAGAAAAGGACTTAAGTATGTGCAAAAGTGAGTCAAAAAAATTCTGACATTTTTTTAATGCAATAAAATAGCGCAGTAACAACATTACAAGTAACTGCTGTTATCTAACGTTTTAATTGTAACGAATCATTTAGCGAGGGAGCACAGCGTTTTGTATTTAACTCTAAAAATTTTAGATGGAATAAACGGATCGCCTCAGACCATTCGGTTTGATATTCAGCTACGAATTGAATCAGACTACGTTAATAGCAGTTAACGACTATCACCAATTTGTTCCGGCAAGGTTGGAAACAAGCAATTAAGAGTAACTGACGAGACCATTTTGAACCTCAAATATCAAAATACAACACCACGAACTCGCAATTTGCAATTGCTTTGATAGAACAGGAAATTTTTTCTGTTGTTTTCACGAAACGATTTTCAGTAAAGCTATTTCGGTCTCTAGATTGCGACAAAATTGCGTTGTGTTCGTATTACTTCTTTAAGGTCGAAAGGTAGGCCGGTAATAGGCTTGCCTATTCAGCAAAAAAAAAAAAAAATTGCAGTAAACTTAGCCAAATTACTACAGAAAACTGAACCAAACTGCAACTTTTTCCCGCTGAATGAATAGCAAGAACGTCCTACTGAATGTCGTTTTTTTATCTTAAACTAACTCCAAAAATTTTGAGATTTCCTTACAGCATCTTAAGGCAAATCTCAAGATTCATCCTACCACCGGTCTACTCAACGCATTCCACGGACGCTTCGTTTTTATCGGGCATCTCTAGCTTGTACAAGTCTTTAATATTTTGAACCACAAAACTTGTAACATTTGAAATTTGGTCTAGTGAATTCTTAATTTTACAATTTATTACTGTAAAAGATCTTACTAAACCTAACCCCAACTGTTTACTTACCAACAACGGCAACCCAGAACCAGATCCAGAACTCTGAGAATGGTCAATTAAATCCTTTAAGGAATCTCCTGCAGGTATAAACTCGCAGTGTTCATTCGCATCTGAGAAACTCTCATGACGATTCTGTTTTCTCTTATACGTGTATAGCAAAAGGAGGCCACAAAGAAGTAACAAAATTAAAAAGATTAAACCGATAATAAGCGGATTCAAATCTTGACTCGTATATTCAACTGCAAAGAGACAAAAGCTTTTAATTCAAAATTTTAATACAAACGTAAAAATAATCTTACCTGGTCCTGGCGTACCACGCGTTGTAATATTCGGCCTCAACTCTTTATTACACCAATTACTATCATCACAACACGCAATACTTTTTGGATTTAAATGTGGCACTAAATCCCCTTTGCACTGCAACAGAGTTCTTCCATTCGGAGACAAACAACCGAAAGTTCTATCCAGTACAACACGACCAAATTCATCGTAAGTCTCTTCTACTGCACTAAAACACTTGCTGCCCGGTTTAGCAACACATGTTGAATTTAATGTTTTTTCAGGGCAGTAATCGGAACAATAACACAGTAAACCGTCAACTAAAAAAAAAAAATAAAATGAAAAAAAAAATAAGTTGTAGCATAAGAAACGAATTGAGCAACTTAAACCCCCTTTAGACATATTTTGTGGCCGAGAAAAAAAATAAAGAAAAATATGGACAGATAGGCGCCACTTGTATAACCTTGATGATGAAGAGTCGCTAGGGCTGTAGAAAATAATTTTTATTAGACTTTTTTAAAGAAAAACTCTATATAAGGCTTTATTTTTAGAAAGTTTTGAACAAATGTTTTCTTTTCTTTATTTTAAAATAGAAAATCATGTCTCGCCTCATTTACGCGATAAGAAGAATAAATTTTTAAATTTGTATTTACTTTTTTTTTTTTTTTATTTCTCATAAGGAATGTAGAACTAAAAATATTCGAAATTCCTTAACGAGTTGCTAAGTACAATTTCCTAATATTTTAATAGGAAAAAAACATTTAAGATGTAAACTAGTCATTACAATGATAACCAGTAGAATTTCCAATAATCGAATAATGAATGGTTGCAAACCACGTTTGAAAATTACTTCCAAAGTATTTTTGTCAAACACCTAAAAACTTGAGCTGAAGAAAAGACTTGCACCTCGCATGAAGGCCGTCCCTATGGAAACAGCTCAAACCCCACCCCTCCAACTGGGCGCCACATATGCACCTGCACAAAACCGAATGGGATTACCGTCTTGATCACTTCGCACCTGCAAAACCTTTCTCTTTTCACGTAGAAAACTCATTTGTAAATTTACCTTTTTTTATGTTTTTCAAATTCCCGCACCAACATTTTAACAAATTTTATATATATAAAAAAAAAAAAAAGGTAAATACATTTTGAATTTATCGTGTATAGATTTCCCGTTTGATAGATACGAGTAAAGTAAATAAAAACACTGCACTTGACTTTTAATTTAAATATATTAACAGTTTCAATTTTGTTTAACTTTGCGTCAATCACCTCGTTATAACAACTGTTTAACACTGAAATTATTTTGTAGATGATAATTAACAATTTGTGAAATTAATTTGCAAATAAAGTTAACCTCCGTACAAATTTGACAACCGCATTCTTAGGTGTAACATCGTTTACCTGCGTTTAGCTAGGTATTTTTAATTAGTTTGTTGTACGGAGGTTCAAGGATATAATACTCTTAACAAGGTCTGATTGAATTGCCCTATCAATTATCACGGATGGCGGGTAGCTCAATCTAAACCTTTCCTTTCATAAGATCTGTGCCAAGTTAGTTATTTAAAAAAAATAGTCAAGTTACAAAAAAAGTACTTAAATATAAACATAAGTTCAAAGATACACTTGTCTTAATCGCTCAAACTGTTTCCTTTCTTCTCAGTAAGGAATATGGTTGGTGTATGAGTACAAGCGATAATAAAAGATATTTTGAGGCTTACCTAATTGGAATTTGAAGAGTTGTATGATGAGAATTGTTGTTAAACATTGAAATATCCTTAGTGGTGACAGATAAAGGTGATCGGCCATTTTCTCTGCAAGACCATCGGAACTTGGAACCGCGCTCGCCTTTACAACGACATGACGATGAGAGGGGAGAGCAGGAAACGCGTGTATGAACTTCCTGTTTCGGGTAGCGACCTCTATGAATTGATAGAAGAAGTACTTGGTTTTTTTATTTTTCAAACTTTGAAATTGGGTGACTTAAAATCTGCTAACATTTCAAAAATAATTTTTTTAAATTGTGCCATGGAAATGTTTGATTTTTTTTCTATTCTGATTGCCTTGCTTTTCCTGAAATAGTAATATAATTTTCATTATAAATAAATTAACGAGTTACAATAAAATCTTAAAAAGCGTTAAAATGATGACCTCAGGGACCACGGTGTATAAGTTGAGAAAACGCCTGTTCTAAAAACCATGACCCTTCGAGCAGAGGGCCGATTTAGCCGCATTTGTGACCCGCTTTTTCAGCGACATCTCTTTGGCCGTTTCCTCACCGTGTCAGGGACCACATGTGCAGATGATGTATAGGGCCAGGGCGCACCTAAAATTCTGTCTTTCCATCAGGGGGCCGAGGGACCAAAATGGGTTGGAATGTATCCTATTTTTAAATAAACAAAATATGGAATAATGCATTGTAACAAAATAGCAAAACATTTACTTGAAGAAAAATTCCAATGTCTGATGTCATCAAATTCAGAATATTCAAAAATTAACCGCAGTATGTGTGATAACATTTTTTCATATGATATGAGGTTAGGTAACAAAGACTTTCCAAAGAAACATGATCAAATATCTATGATTTATTATAAATAATTATAAATAATTACAGTGTAATACAACTGCATATCATTTAATTATAAATAGCACGATTGAGTCAAGTTAACCTTCCACAGTCTAATTATAAGAAATATCCCACATATTATCTATACTTGTTTATTCCTTGTTTAGAATTTTTATTTCCGTTACGATAATTTCAATGACTTATCGAACATTTCGTTGAAGAAACTTTTGGTAGGAAATGTTAGTAAACTGCAGGAAAAAAATTCTTGCAACTTCCTACCTTCACTGAATAAAATTAATAACAAAATATTAATTTTTAAAATTAAATTGATAGTTGTAAAATGATTAATAAAACGAAAAAAAATTAATTGCAACACAATTTTGAAGTTTTCAACTGAAATTCAACTCATCTTTTTGGGAGTGGGTGAATTAAATAATTTTAATATGAAAAAAAATCTGCTAAATCCTCCGTCTATGACCAAATCAAAGAAACTGGAAATTCCAAAACATTAATCTCATTACAAGGTGTTGACTCACCTTTGCCAAACCAAAGGTGAGATGACTGCACAGAACTGTAATGACAGTGATGGGACAAGCTTAAGACAAAAAAAAACTACGACCTTGAACGGCGTCCCAAGAAACCATTCGATATTAATAATGAAGGAAGTCATAATCATCATTCCCCTTTGCCTTGGGCCACAAACTTACGTATATATGCTCAACTAGGACGTCATAATATTAGTAATAAGCCGCGCGGACTATATTAAAAAGGGTCCAGTTGGCCTTGTCGTGACCAGTTCATTCCACTACTCATTATGGTCGCACTCCGTACCAGATTCACAAGTTTTTTGCTCTGTCTCATATGCGCACTACCGTCGACATACATGCTACCTGGAGATAGAATTAAACGACAAGGTAAAACATTATTTTATATAAATTTCAACTACCGTACTTGATATTTTTAAAGATATTTACAAGAAGTCTTCAATAATTGATAAACTATTTCTATGCAGATATCGTTTTCTCTGCATTGGAAAATAGAAACGCAGGTAATTTAGGAGACAATTTAGGAGACTCTTGTAGAATTTCAACAAGAACAGAAGGGAGATGTATGCCAATAAGTCAATGTAGATTTATAAGAAGAGCTACACGACAAAATTCCTGCAATTCCCGTAATTATATTCAATCTGTTTGTTGTCCAATTGACAAGATATCCACGAAACCTACTCGAACTACAATAACCCGCACTTCAACAAAACCTACAACAAAACCTTCGATAAGACCTGTCAGACAATCAACTACAGGTAATATGATTCAAAATAATTAAAAAATATAACTGAAAAAAAGTTTTTGTTTTCAGTTAAATGTGGATTCAGTGGCGATATTACTCCAAAAGTTTTTGGCGGTACAGTGGCAAGTCTCAATGCTTGGCCTTGGATGGTAACTTTTATCTATACGTAGTTTACCGAATTCATAATTTTATGTTTATTAAATTATAGGCGGCTATATACGATGAGAGATTCGGCGTGGTAGATTTTAATTGTGGAGGAACACTCATCAACTCAAATTATATTTTGACTGCAGCTCATTGTGTCACCAATTCTGCCGGAGTGTAAGTTAACATTTATAAAGCTTTAATTAGAACTGTTTAACAGTTGTCTTTGCTATAGACGTCCTCCTGACAAATTTAATGTGCGATTAGGGGAACTGAATCTAAGAAGTGATAACGATGGAGCAAAACCAGTGACTTACAACGTTAAAAGAATCATTGTTCATCCAGAATACACACCCAGTCAACCTGTTTTAAATGACATTGCCTTGATGGAATTAAGTCAACCGGTGACTTTCACTGAGGGGATATCACCTATTTGTCTGCCTATGCAAGCCCATGCGTCACAAACATTTGAGGACATGAGACCCACAGTAATTGGTTGGGGAAAAACCGAAACTGGTAATAAAAAAAAAAATATTAAAAATTAACTAGAAATTTTTTTGTCAAGCAAACTTTTACAGGGAAATACAGTGATGAGTTAAGGCAAGTGTCATTGCCAGTTACATCATTGGAAAAATGTAAAAGTACCTACTTCAATTACCCAATCGGACCTACTCATTTGTGTGCTGGATATCTCGAGGGCGGAAAGGATTCTTGCAAAGTAATTAGTTTGCCTTTGACAGATAGGCTTTATGACTAATGCGCCATTTTTGTGTGTGTGGTTTCAGGGTGATTCAGGAGGTCCTTTAATGTCACCTGAGATTAGGGATAGGGAACCTAGGTGGATGATAATAGGAGTTGTGTCTGTGGGGGCGCAATGCGGTCAAGCTGCCCTTCCAGGGGTCTATTCAAGAGTAACGTCATATTTAGACTGGATTCAAAATAGCGTGAATTAATACGTGAAGTTGTGTAAAAAGTTAATTTATTTTTTTGTATTACTAAGTTAGTAAATAAATTGATCATTCAAACACAATGGGTTTGTTTAAGTATTTCAGAAAGATGTGATGTAATGGTCGTTGAACTTTACCTTGCACAAACATCCTTCCTTTCTTCCGTGAAAGTTATACAATAGTAAGAACTTGGGGCAGTTAATGATTCATTAGCGAGGTACGGTATATGTTTGCTGTTTAAAAAGTTGACTTACACATTTCCTTTGATAGGGTTGATAGGGTTTTTGTATAGCCTTTGTATAGCCTTTGTATACCCTTTGTATACTTTTTTTGTATAGCCTTTGTATACCCTTTATATAGCCTTTGTATACCCTTTCTGTATACCCATTTTGTATGTGGTTTAATGTGGTTTACCCTTAATGTAGTTTACCCTTAATGTGGTTTACCCTTAATGTGGTTTACCCTTAATGTGTATAGCCAAATTGTGTATAGCCATTGTATAGCCTTTGTATACCCTAATTGTGTATAGCCAAATTGTGTATAGCCATTGTATAGCCTTTGTATACCCTAATTGTGTATAGCCAAATTGTGTATAGCCATTGTATAGCCTTTGTATACCCTAATTGTGTATAGCCATTGTATAGCCTTTGAAAAACCCAATTGTGTATAGCCATTGTATAGCCTTTGTATACCCTAATTGTGTATAGCCTTTGTATACCCTAATTGTGTATAGCCATTGTATATCCTAATTGTGTATAGCCATTGTATAGCCTAATTGTGTATAGCCTTTGTATAGCCTAATTGTGTATAGCCATTGTATAGCCTTCGTATACCCTAATTGTGTATAGCCATTGTATAGCCTTTGTATACCCTAATTGTGTATAGCCATTGTATAGCCTTCGTATACCCTAATTGTGTATAGCCATTGTATAGCCTTTGTATACCCTAATTGTGTATAGCCATTGTATACCCTAACTGTGTATAGCCATTGTATAGCCTAATTGTGTATAACCTTTGTATACCCTAATTGTGTATAGCCATTGTATAGTCTTTGTATACCCTAATTGTGTATAGCCATTGTATAGTCTTTGTATACCCTAATTGTGTATAGCCATTGTATAGTCTTTGTATACCCTAATTGTGTATAGCCTTTGAATACCCTAATTGTGTATACTGTAGCCTTTGTATACCCTAATTGTGTATAGCCATTATATAGCCATTGTATAGCCTAATTGTGTATAGCCTTTGTATACCCTAATTGTGTATAGCCTTTGTATACCCTAATTGTGTATAGCCATTGTATAGTCTTTGTATACCCTAATTGTGTATAGCCATTGTATAGCCTTTG
>JAQGAS010001854.1:0-14628 GCA_034686365.1 Pachymerium ferrugineum
ATGTTTCAACCAGCAAATTCGGCCCAATCGTCTAATGTGTCATCAGGAGCGAATGAGGCAGTCATCAAAGAGATAGAACGGTCGCAACGAATCAAAAAGGCCTCCTCTCGCCCCGTCTACACTGGACTTCAGCGGTATTGTGATCGCTATGCTGAACACCGTTGGGCGAGTAGGGTTGATCCTACTAACCCGCCCGAATGGTACTTTGTAAATGTTCCACAATTCGATGGAAGCTGGAAAGTGGGTACAGCCTTCTTAAGGGAGTTAGTTAATGCAGCCCGCTTGGTGTCTGCCGATGGGCATACCCTCTTGACGCAATTTGTGCCGCGCACAATGATTGGGAATGCGGCCCTATGGTTGGAGTCACGTACCATCGAAACTTGGGACGATTTCGTATATCTATTTATGCGTGACTTTGGAGTATGTAAATATCAGTTATCTAAGCAGTACCATGAACTGCGTCAGCAACCCGGAGAAGATATTCGGTCTTACATACTACGAGCCTGTAAACTTTTTTATGAAATGCCCACAGAAATGGGAGACGCTGCGGAGTATATTGCTGCGTACTATGGTCTAACCTCCCAATCACGCAAAGTTATAAATTCTCGAGTCCCCTTAGTGTCGTCATTCCAACAATTAATGAGGGCTGTGCTTGACCGTTCGAATCATATAGACAGTCGTTATTATGGCAGTCTTTCAGCGAACGAACAAAAGCTGCACAAAAAATTTCAACAAAGACAGCAGGTTGAGAACAACGCTGAAAGAAATACCCTGTTTCCACTGCTCGCGAACGGATCCAATTTGTGTTTGCCGCCATCAACCAGACCGGTTTGGAAATCGACAGCAACCTCCACTAGTCAAGAGTTCGACGCCAATTCAGACGGATCTGATGTTGAATTTGTATCTGCATCAAGACGCGACGGAGTTGTGCGGTATTCGCAGAAAAATGACTATTATTGGAAGTCAAACGATGGCTATCGTTAAAAAGACGAGGCGAGAAGACAAGACCGATTGTGACAAATCAGGAGTCATAACGCGAATTTATAAAATAAATTATTATCAATAATTATCGCTTTTGTGTGACGAGGTGGCCGAGAGGTTAAGGCGATGGACTGCTAATCCATTGGGGTCTCCCCGCGTGGGTTCGAGTCCCACCCTCGTCGATTTTTTTTTTTTTTTTTTTGTTTCACTTAGAATTGATGTCATTTTGCCGTTGTAAAGACAAAAAAGAATTTCTGTGTAAATTCACCTTTCTCAATTATTCAATTTCAGCAGTATTTAATTTCGTTAAAGCAGTTTTTCTTGTAATTTTTTAAAGGTTTTGCAATTTATTAAACAATGAACCAGAAAGCTGTAATTATTTTGGTTGGGTCTTGGCTTTATCTACAGTATGTACACGATACTAGTTTATGAAATGTACCACCTAAAACTATGTTTTTTGAGTCAACAACACTGATGAACTAAGACAAAACGTCAATTAAAATTTGCCTTAAAACTAGAGTAGAGCGGACGAGATGGCCGAGCGGTTAAGGCGATGGACTGCTAATCCATTGGGGTCTCCCCGCGTGGGTTCAAATCCCACTCTCGTCGGTATTTCAAAACTCTTTTTAAAACTTTTTGTATTTAAGATTGCAAATATTCCTTGTATTTATTAATGTACATATTTTACCAACTGACATGAAAGAGCCAGACACTCGCTTGAAAGTGGCTAATTACCTAAAAAGATATCTCTTTTTTCTTTTCTATCAACTGAAATGTAATATGCGCAGAAATGCTTCAGCTCCTTTCAAAGCATTTTTATACTTCCTTTGTTTCTGAAAATTTTTTTCATATCACTTGTTTTATAGCGCCTCACTTATCCGTTACGTGTAATTCGTATATTAGCTAGATATCATTCAGTTTCAAGTTAAGTTTCTGACATGTGATAATTTTTAATCTCATTTTATTCCTTTAACCCATTTTGAATCTCAGCCCGATTTTGCGTTTTTCTGTATTATTAGACTACTGTATGTTTGGAAAATGAGAAAACTGAAATAAACTCTGTTATGATACCACAATTTTTTTCTTAGTAGTAAGGCAAAAAAGTTAGAAATAATAACAAAAGAATTCAAGCCTAACAACAATCTCTTGTTTTTCTTATGTATAAAAAATAAAGCTCTAGCGTAGCTGGATTATAAGGATCAGTCAAAAATGGCAGATTTTTTTGCAATATAATATATCCTTCTCAAAAGAATAATTGCTGTAATAAAAAAAAAAGAACGAATAATGCTTCTCTTAGACACAAACCATAATTAGCGTACAAAAGACAAAAACTGAACTTGATATAAAATCCTGGTCAAACCAAAGATATTAACAAGTAAGTAAAGGTCGGAAATGACAAATCTGATCGCATGGAAGCTGTAACAACGCAAGAACAACTCAATAACCGCCACCAATCAATTTGCATTAAAAAGTTGGACATTTGATCCGTATAGAATCGTACAAAACGCTGTCAATCTCACAAGTTAGGCGGGGTAGTAAATTTAATTAAAAGATTAATATTGTCATTTATTTGTCTCAAAGATTAGATAAGACAGTTGCAATCTAAAGAGCAGCATTCTTTAAAAAGTTCACTAAACACAAACACTGATGAAATTCTTTTTGAATTCTTTCCCACACGTTTTTTTGGGCTGTAGAAATATTTTGAGCAATTTCTAATAATTCTTTGTCCTCTGCTATAACATCCCAATGAATCTAAATTCATAACAAAGAATTAATAGAATAAATCAAAAAGTTAAACGTCTTACCTTTAAAAATAATGCTAAATAAGCCTGAATGACTTCGAATTCCATATTTGAATTAAGAAGTGATTTGATGACGTCTAAAAATTTTCCAGCACTTACTGGCGATAAACTCCTAATTTCAACATAAACTGCTGATGGTCCCATTTGTTTTAACCTCTCTAAAACTGTAATATCTGTAACGTAAATTAATGTAAAAATTAGCATCATTATCTCTAATTCACCACAAAAGATTTATTACATTCATCCGGCGTAGCATTACTTAAAAATTGCTCAAACTCCGAACCGATTAAAACGCCTCCGTCCAGAATATTTGAGCGTTTTGTCAATTTATTTTCATCTTGGGGTACATCAAACCTAGGTGTTAAACCCGGAACTGTGGGAAGGAAAAACGGTGCCGATTTAGGAGCTGCAGGTGGTTCTTTGGGTTTATTCCTTTTCTGAAATACAAAAAAACTCAAGTAATTTTCAAGTACAATAGAACAATGCATCCAAATGACTACGCAAAGTTGTCAGTGTATAAACTCTACCTTAATAACATCTAGGACAAGTAAATTCCGCCACCTTGAGTGCGGCAACAAAGATAACGTTACTAATTCATCAGAAATTTGTTGAGGCGACTTAAATTCGTCGCTTTCTTCATCTGCATCAGTAACTGCCGTTTCAGATTCTTCAACTCCAGATGTCGGTAAATCAACCGAAGCAGGCTCAAAATCTTCTGGCAGCGGTCTCAAACTGACATGAGAATAGAGTGTTTTATTCGCCCACAGATATATAGACAGCTGATCAACGTGACAGGTCGCGAGGTAATCGGCAGTTGGAGACATAGATATACTAATTGCAGGGGATGAAACGCAGAAACAGTCTATTAAGCTCCCTGTGGGGATATCCCACGTGCGAATAGTTGAATCCATAGATGAAGTGACAAGCCAACGCGAATCAGGACTGAAACACTAATAAACACAATTACTACGGAGACAAAAAGGACTCTTATTTATTCTTACCAAATCTGTTATTGGATTTGTGTGTCCATTTAATATCCTGACGACTTTTCTCGTATCAATATCGAATACCGAAACTGAGAAATCATCCAAAATGCATGCAAGTAGATTACTGTAAATATAACAAGAATTATAGAAAATTATTTGGTTTTGTTAGCTTAATAATAACCTTTCTCTGTGCAGACAAAGCTGTGAGACGGCCGCTTCGAAGTTCACAGATCCGATCAACTCTTTTGATTTGAATTTCCAAAATTTTAGTTTCTGGTCGATTCCTCCTGTGATAGTTCTGTGATTTAGACCATCAACGACAACTCCAGTAACAGCTGCTTTATGTGCTCGAGGTTTGCCATATTCACCGCGATGGATTCCAGATTGGATATTAAAAACATCTACATGACCCGAGTCGTATCCGATAATGACGAAATTTCCACAACTTGTTAAAGCGATACACTGAAAAATTGTAAAAAAAAATTCGTGTACTAGTAATTGCATTTGAGGATAAGGTAAATAAGAACACGATAACATACCAATGCTGCGGCAGATTTTAGCTTCGAATCTAATTTAAATCGTTCATGCCGCAAATGATGAGACCCTAATTTACATGTATGGGTCGACCATGTGCTTACAATTCCGCATCCACGGTGACAACCTGCTACGTTATCCCACTCACGTTCCCTAGTCAGTTCTACAAAACAAATAAGAAATCATCATACAAAAATCGTAAAAATAAAATCGGTAATACCAGAATCAAACTGAATGATAGGCGGCATTTTCAAATGTTCGTAGTGATGCTTTTTATACGCTTTTTGATGTAAAGAAGCTGTTCCCAAATTTTTATTCAGCATATCAGCAACGGTAGAAAACGATTTCAAAGTACTGTCTTGACCAGCGCTGAGAATATTCTGGCCATCATTTCCGTAAAATCGGATTCGAGTGGGAGGTGCGCTATGTCCTTGTCGAAGTTTTAATAACCGAGCGTTGTCGTCTGTTTGATCAAACACCCACATTTTTAAGGAATTATCGGGTGATGATGTCAGCAACAGTGCTTCGTCTGGAAGGAATTTCATCCCTGTAACTGAACTTGAGTGCGCATCTCGGATTTGAGAAATTAATTTCTTCTTTTCTAGATTCCAGACGGCGATATGGCCGACGGAACTTCCAGTTGTCATTATTGGTTGACCATCTATAAATGTATAGGAAAAAATAAGTTAAGAGGTAAATTATTCGAGTTTTTGAGTTGTGTTCAGAGAATTTGATTCGGAGGTTTGTTTTGTGGTGCTTGATTTTCTTTAATTTCCTCAGATTGAATCTACTTTAAGACTTAAACACTAAAAACAGTAAAGGCCATCTCACACCTTCAAATTTTGACTCTAGTAATATAAAAATTCTCGGACCAAAGCAAATAAACTTAACCCACCTAATCGGAAAGACAACGACGTAACGGGACCCCATTCTTGTTTAAACTTCATTAAAGTTTCGTCAAATTTCAAATTATGAAGAAGAATTTCTCCTGAGGATAGTCCAACTGCTACAACATCAATCGCCGGTGCCTGTTCAATAATAGTGATACTCGAATTCCATCCATTGAACGTGTAAATCAATCGACTCGTCTTTATATTCCAAATTTGCATTTTCCCTTGTTTACTCCCAACCAAAATCTTATTCATGTAAGTATTTGGATGCATCAAAGCTGTTATTTCCAAATTTTCAACTTCGAATGACAACTCCAAACATTTTTCTGAAATAAAAATTCGAAATTAATAATGAGAAATTTTAGAATAAAAGATATTAACCTTCTGTCTTAATATCCCACAATTTAAGAACATTATTTTCATTTATGGATATTAAAAACGGTCCTAATGGAAGTAAAATGTGTACGCCACTGTCGTCATTATAGGTGTGCTTCAACTGTTAAATTAAAATTGTTAAAACATTTTTGTAAACAGTAATTTCTTTCTGTTTTTACCTCAGTTCCTCTCCGCCAAGCGCGAATTATATTTTGGCAGCTGGAGAAAACTAGATGATTATCCGCTGTTAGGCAATTAATATCGGATGGATGAGGGTTTGAAATACTTAGAAGGCGTAGTTTATCACACTGTGGAGAAATAAAGTTGTGTTATTATAGACATATAAGAAGAAGAGTGTTTTGTAAATTTACGCCGTAAGTGTGGAAAACTTTGCCAACAGAGGTGACGACTAAATTTTCTCTTCTTCTTGTTATGTATCGGGTACATAATGGAATATGATTAGATACAGATCCCAGGTTTCTGAATCCGCAGAATATGTTACTTCCACTCATTGTAGAGTTGTTTTTAGGGTAGGGAGATATAAATTAGTAAGTCGGATACGATACCATGCGCTTACCACGTTTTTAGGTAACACTAAAACGCGGTTAATGGCCAGGCCAACTCTAAATGGTGAACCTGCATATAATTTATAGATTGATTTTTCTATCTCAAGTAAAAATTGTTGGTAAGGAGAAGATAAAGTATTTTTGAAAATTTAACCTAGTTTTTTTGTACTAATTTAGTAATTTTGATTGTAGGAAGTTAGTCACACTACGGTAGCTGAAGTGTACCAGGTAATATTTTATTGAGGTTTTTAGCTTTCCTGTTCAAAAGACCTTAGATGTCGAATAGAAATCCGTGGGATATCCAAAAGATGTCTGTGCTACCTGGATTACTTAAAGCTACGTTAAATCGAGTGTTCCAACATCTAAAAAAACTTTGAGCCCAAATATCAAAGTCAGTTTTACTCAAAAAATTTGTTGAATTAAAAATTCATGTAGTTAAAGTCACAAGTTTCGTATTAACATACATCAAGAATCATATTCTGACAGAACCTACAAATTATTCTAAAATTCAACCTACTAAAGCATACTGTAACATTGGCCAAGCCCATTCATTATCCCATACATTTTACATTTTGTGCTAATTTTTCTTAAATTTCAATTTTTATACAGAACTATTACCACTGTTTTCAGGAGCTACTTAAACGAAACATTTTACAATATAAGAGAAAAAAAATCAAATAAAATTTTTTCTGCCAGCTTACATTAGTCTCTAACATCAATAGGTAAATGTAAAATATTTCCAAAAAACTCTAATTAATCTTCATCGCTCCAAGAATCAACAGTAACACTTCTTGCAGGCGGCCTGGATTCCGAACTCCTGTCCTGCAAAAACTCCTCATAAGCTTCTGTCTGTTCATGGTCACCATTCCAGACTAAAATGTTATGATCATTCGCACCACTATACAACTCCGGGTAAAAAGGATGAAGGATACAACAATTCACGGTATTGAAATGACCTAACAATTTCGAAATCAAAACACCAGTTTGAGTTTCATAAACATTAATTTTCCCTTGACAGGGCACGTAAATCACAGTCGGCATACAATTCCTGGAAACATCAAACTTAATCGTTTTCCTACTCTCATTTTCAATTTTTCCAAAATTGACAGTCTCCTTTTTCCCAGTCATTAAATTCCACGAAAATAAATTGTCATCAGTTGCGTATGAATATAAATAAAAGCCGTCATGACTATAAATTAAACCATTAATTCGTCCATTGTGAGCTGTTGATATTTTATTTGAAACGCCGCTTTTATTATGGGGATCAAACCGATGTAAAATTGATTTAGGGCTTCTGACGTCCCATAATAAAAGAGAATTATCGCAACTTCCAGATGCGAGCATGTATTCATGGTTTGGTGACCATTTCACACACATTACTGTTCCTGTGTGACTCCTTAGTTCGTGGGTACAACTACCGGATTTTAAATCGACTAGTGTAATGTGTGCAGTCGTTCGGGCAACTAAAGTTAAAAAGAAAATAATGATTTGAATTTAATATTAATTCAAGTTTTATCAATTTGTCGCTGAAGAATAATTTTTTTCACCTGCTATTAAATGATGAGAAGTTGCAATAGGTGAAATATGATGTTGATAAATGCGTTTTAATAGTTTAAATTCGCCAACACTTTTCAGGGTGTTGGTATCCCATACTTTAAGTAAACCTTCTAAATCACTTGATGTAAACATTCCCGTGTCAATTGGCGACCATTGAACTGTTTCCACGCTAAATTTATGGCATTTTCTATAGGTTCTGTAAAAGAAAGTAAAAAAAAAATCAGTCGTTAAAATACTCGATTTTATTCAATTCATCACCTGTCTATTTTGGATATCATTCGACAACTGTGCGATGGTTTACCGGTTAGGTTGTCCAAGTCATGAATGGCTATAATGCCATCGGAACTGCCTGATAACATGCTACAAAATATTTTAATTTCATTATTTGTTTTTTAACATTTTTAAGATTAAGCTATAGTTACTATCGGCCTTCTATGGATTCGATATCAAGTGTGTTTACACCTCCAGTGTGAACTTGTTCTACGTCTCTGTATTTACTAAGTTCCATGGAGTAATTTCTACGGGTTAATTCATTGTACAATAAAGATATTGGGTCAATGCTCCCATTTTTTATGTTGTCTATAAAACGTAACATTTTTCGAATGTGTGAGTGTACTGCTAACACTTAATTTAAATCAGTTTAACGAGCCGAATCATACTAGCACATTGATGTTGCGGGTATCTCTAAAACGAGATAGTTTGCTTCCATTCCATTACGGTTACGGAAGCCAGTGGGGAACATATTAAATGCCGATTTTAATTTTAAAAAGTAATGGTATATCTTATGGTAATGGTTTTCAGAACCGTAGTATTACCAAGTATATAATAAAGTTTATAATAAAATTTTATTTTATAATTAACAGAAGTTTTTTTAAACTTCTACTACTATTACCTAAACAAAATAAACAAAAATTAACTTTTTATTAAAATTAAAAATTAAAAAGTACAACTTTACTTATATAAAAAAAAGTTTGTTTTCTTCATTATAAAACATGAAACATCCATCGAACTTTACAAGTTCTGTAGAAAAACAATACAAATAGCTAATTAAACCAATCATTTAAAACTATATAAGAAATTATCAATACTTTTGACAATTTTCTTTAAACGACTCTTTGTTTTGAACCATATTAATTATATGAACAAAAACCTTTTAAAGTCACAACACATACAAGCAAATGTAAATAAAATCAATCATTTAAAACTATATAAGAAATTATCAATACTTTTGACACTTTTCTTTAAACGATTCTCTTTGTTTTGAACCATATTACTTACTGTATATGAATTTTTAAAGTTACAACACAGAGAAGCAAATATAAATAAAATTGTTTTTCAAATTCAAATGTCACAATTGAATTTAAGACTTGATCACAGCACGTTTAAAAATTATCAATACGTATGACAATTTTTACAAAATAGGGAGTTTGTGCAACTTGACTTATACTTAAGTTTATGACAATTTACGGAATGCGCAGTACCGGAGTTAGACCTAAAATTCGTTTAGCGCGCATCCTGTAAATCGTCATAAGTGTATAAGTACAGGTCAAGTTGCGCAAACTTGCTATTTATACTTGCTTTACTTATAATCTGAACTTAAATTACGTTTTATAAGTTACTTTCATTATAAAACATGATGAGCAAAATATTTCTGAAAATTTACGTTTCCAAACTAAACCAATAAAAAAAGTCACTCACAACTTATTACAGCAATACTTAAAAAATTATCAACACATTTGACAAATTTTTATAAAACCCAACTTCACATCACCCGTCTCCTTTTGACATCATTATCTGAGAAATCATGTAAATTCATCATGTCAACCTCATTCCTAACCCTTATCTTTAACTTAGCCAAGTAGTTAAGAGTGTTTAAACAACGATTATCCCCTGGTGTCTTACCACAATGCGACCCCTTATTTTCAACATTCACACACTGAAAAAACAATTCGTATCCTTCTAAGAGAAATTCCACAGATTCTCGAGAAGTATTAGGTAAATCTCGCTTATAATACTTAAAAAGCTGTTTTTCCAAATGACTTGGCACATCTCCAGCGATTAATCGGAAACAATTTAATTCTTTAACTTCCAACAAATCCCAAAGAATTTTCGAAACCAACCGAAGCCTGTTTCGCATGTCATGTTTTATGTTGACCCACAAAAACTTGACCACCTCACAAAATTCATCTCGCAATGCCCACTGCTCAACCCTAAAATCATTAGCAGCAGATAGCAAACCCCAACAATTATTTATTCTTTTCACCTTCATCCACAAACATTTAAAAAACTGAGTATCGCAACGGGGATTCATTAAACCTTGAATGACTCTTCTTTGAAACACATAGACTGTACAACATCGTTCAAGAACAGCATTATGAATTTCCGGTGTTAGTAGAGAAAAAAGGAATTGCATCGTCTTTTCATGACATCCCAAAATGAGACTGACCATCTTGTTGATGTTATCAGTGTATGATGACTTTTCGGTTGGCGACAGTTTGTTCCAAAAAAAGATCACTTCTGCGTGTGGACTGTTTCCAGTTGACAATTCGAATTTTCGTTTCCAAAACTCACCGGTTTTTTCTGGATTTTGTAAATAATCTAACCAAAAATTAACCATGTACTTGTCTTCAAAGATTATTTCGTCGTGTTTGTTGTCGACCAATCGAAGGTAGTCTTCGAAACAGTAGTGGCAGGATATCAGGAAACGAAGTGTCAAGTCGCATTTAGGATCATTAACTAGTTCTCTCATTAATTTGTCCTCATCTAAGGTATTGTCAGCTGTTGCAAAATTCAGAAACAATAGAGAGTCGAACAATAAAGTTTTAGTGTATTCGTTTTGTTCTAGAGTGATACTTAAATCAACAGGAAGTGTCTCGAACCAGTAAAGAAATTCTATGTGAAGTTTTTCAATTTTTTTCAAACCTTCATTTATGATAATTTTGAGTCCCCATGGTAGACTGCGGCTTCTTCTTACAGCATTTTCAGCTTTTTTTCGCGTATTTTCGATTTCCGTGTAACAATTTTTTGGGATTTTTAACCAATGTTTTAACAGCGGTATTGTCGGTTTCCAAAACACTCGAGCTGCGGAAAGTTGTGCGATCAATTCTAATCGTTTGAGAGGCATGGTGTTTTTACAGTTGATTTAAAACCTAAAATGTACATAGAAGTTTAAGAATACGTATTCAAACGTGTTCACTCTTAAAAATGTAAAATAAAATTTTTGAAAATATATTCATTGCCCTCAAATGACTTTTATTATTATCTAATTTAAGTGACAAATCTGATTTTTTAATGCGTTAAAAGACTAAAAGAGTAATGTTTATTTACGAAAGAACGATGTGCGTGGAGGCCATTTTAACCATTTTAACGGAGAAATTCAAGACATCGCCGACCACCACTGAAAGCATTTTTTTAAAATATTTTGGACCCAAAAATGATCGAACTGCGTTAAGTGGCCAGTAACCATGATATAATTCTATCATACTAATTTACCTTGTGACGCTTTGTTTTGAACTCCGAGTGTACGCGCGACATCCAAGGCGAATCTCTAGTCTGCGTAGCTTCACTCTCTGAAACCCTGGTGGCAGAGAGTGAAGCTACGCAGACTAGCGAATCTCACTTCGCGGTCGTTGTAGTATCGACTATCGAATCGATTCTTTCACCGATACGCCTAAACTATCGATATATCAATGCAGGTCTAAAGCTTTCATTATATCGATTGAAAGGAGTCATAAATGATTATACACGCGAAATGATAGAAGAGATGAAGTTTTTTATAGATTTCTTTCCAAAAAAACAAAGAGCAAAGATTTCAAGTTTAGTTCACATTAACGGTTTCATAGAGGTAATGCAGATTAGTTTCAGTCTAATTCTTGAATTATGATACATTACACTATTTAAAGGTTTAATGGCAAATACATTGTACAACAATTGAAAATATGTATTAATCAATAAATACTTTAAAAAGTGAAATTCAAATATTACCAAACTCGTTCAATATGCAGCCATAAGCCAACACTTATTTTAAGTCGTTTTAAAACGAGCCAGTCATAGTATACTTTTACTACCATAATGTTTCGGGGACGGTATCTCTTAAAACGAGATTGTTTCTTTCTGTTTCCATTACTACATACATTGTATGGAAGTCATTTGGGAACACATTAAAGTGGCCATCTAATACCGATATTAATTTTAAAAATTAATGCTATATTTATATGACCAATAATCTTATGGTAATGTTTTACAGAACCGTAGTATTAGTAAGCGTATAAATAAAATTTATTTTATGATTACCAGTAGTTTTTTTGAACTTCCACTATTACCTAAACAAAATAAACAAAAATCAACTTTTTATTTAAATCAAAAATTAAAAAGTACAACTTTACTTATATATAAAAAGCCTGATTTCTTCATTATAAAACATGAAACATACACTGAACTTTACAAGTTCTATTTAAAAAAAACAATAAACATCGCCAATTAAATGCTATCATTTAAAACTTTATAAGGAATTATCAATACTTATGACAATTTTCTTTAAACTATTCTGTTTTAAACCACATTACTCATACAAACCAAAAACTTTTTAAGATACAACACATAAAAACAAATATAAAGAA
This sequence comes from Pachymerium ferrugineum, assembly GCA_034686365.1. Taxonomy (NCBI): domain Eukaryota; kingdom Metazoa; phylum Arthropoda; class Chilopoda; order Geophilomorpha; family Geophilidae; genus Pachymerium; species Pachymerium ferrugineum. The sequence goes on from JAQGAS010001854.1 coordinate 12,311, forward strand.
AATTGTTTTCCAAATTCAAAATCACAATTGAATTTGACTAATCACAGTACGTTTAAAAATTATCAATACTTATGACAATTTTTATATAATTATACTTGTTTTACTTATAATCTAAACTTAAATTACATTTTATAAGTTGTTTTCAATACAAAACACGGTGAGCAAAATATTTCTGAAATTTAACGTTCCAAACTAAATCAATAAAAAAGTCACAACTTATTACAACAATACTTAAAAAAATTATCAACACTTTTGAACACTTTTAATAAAACCCAACTTCACATCACCATTCTCCTCTTGACATCATAAATACATCATTTCAACCACATTCTTAGTCTTTACCTTTAACTCACAAGTAGTTATAAGTGTGTCTGCACAATGATTATTCCCTGGTGTCTTACCACTTTCATTTTCAACATTCAAACTCTAAAATAACACATTTCTGAGAAATTCTACAGATTCTCGAGTAGTATTAGGTAAGTCTCGCATATAATACTAAAAAAACAATATTACCAAATGATTTGGCAAATCTCCAGCTATTAATCGAAGATAATCAAATTCTCCCGCTTCCATCAATTGCCAAAGAATTTTCGAAACCTTGGAAGCCTGTTTGCCATGTCGTGTTTTATGCTAGACCATAAAAACTTGACCACCTCACTAAATTCATCTCGCAATGCCCAGTGCTCAACTCTAAAACCATTAGCAGCAGAAAGCAAACCCCAACAATTATTTATTATTTCCACCTTGCTCCACAAATATTTAAAAAACTGAGTGTCGCAACGGGGATTCATTAAACCTTGAATGACTTTTCTTTGAAATACATAAACTCTACAACATCGGTCAAGAACAGCATTATGAATTTTCGGTGTTAAAAGAGAAAAAAGGAATTGCATCGTCTTTTCATGACATTCCAAAATGAGACTGACCATCTTGTTGATGTTATCAGTGTACGATGATTTTTCGGTTGGCGGCAGTTTGTTCCAAAAAAAGACCACTTCTGCGTGTGGACTGTTTCCAGTTGATAATTCGAATTTTCGTTTCCAAAACTGAACGTTTTTTTCTGGATTTTGTAAATAATCTACCCAAAAATTAATCATGTAATTGTCTTCAAAAATTATTTCGTCGTGTTTGTTGTCGATCAATCGAAGGTAATCTTCGAAACAAATAGTGGCAGATTATCATGAAACGAAGTGCCAAGTCGCATTTAGGATCATTAACTAGTTTTCTCATTAATTTGTCCTCATCTAAGGTATTGTCAGCTGTTGCAAAATTCAGAAACAATAGAGAGTCGAACAATAAAGTTTTAGTGTATTCATTTTGTTCTAGTGTAATACTTAAATCAACAGGAAGTGTCTTGAACCAGTGAAGAAATTCTATGTGAAGTTTTTCAATTTTTTTCAAACCTTCATTTATGATAATTTTGATTCCCCATGGTAGACTGCGGCTTCTTCTTACAGCATTTTCAGCTTTTTTTTCGGGTATTTTCGATTTCCGTGTAACAATTGCTTGGGATTTTTAACAGCGGTGTTGTCGGTATCCAAAACACTCGAGCTGCGGAAAGTTGTGCGATCAGCTCTAATCGTTTGAGAGGCATGGTGTTTTTACAGTTGTTTTAAAACCTAAAATGTATGTAGAAATTTAAAAATGTGTACTGTATTCAAAAGTGTTTACTCTTAAAACCGTGATATAAAACTTTTGAAAATACATTCATTGCCCTCAAATGAGTTTAATTTTTATCTAATTTAAGTGACAAATCTGAAATTTTAATTCATTACAAGAGTAAGTTTATGAACGAAAGACAGATGTGCATGGAGGCCATTTTAACCATTTTAACGGAGCAATTCAAGACATCGCCGATTGCCACTCAAAGCATTTTTTTTTAACATTTTGGATCCAAAAATGATCAAACTGCGTTAAGTGGCCAGCAACCATGATACAATTCTATCATACTAATTTTACCTTGTGACGCTTTAAGGTCATTTTGAACTCGAGTGTTATGACGACGTCCAAGGTGAATCTCACTTCGCGGTCGTTGTTGTATCGATTATCAATTCGATTCTTTCACCGATACGCCTAAACTATCGATATATCAATGCAGGTTCATTATATCGATTTCAACGAGTTATGAAAGCGAAAATTAGTAAGATAACACGCGAAGTGAAGGTTGTTATTGTTGTGTGTGTAGGAAATAATGTAACCGGATGTCACGTGGAGAAGGGGTGACATCACGTGTCATATATGTGTGTGTGTGTGATAATAAAGTCAGTTAGCTTTTAGCAGCGAATGAGCCTAGACGTGTCTGTCTCCCAATACACAAC
>JAQGAS010001855.1:0-14624 GCA_034686365.1 Pachymerium ferrugineum
CATGTCATAAATACCTAAAAAGGTCGACAGGACTACCCCTATACACCATCCCATACCTTTTATTTTTAAGAGTGTACGGTTAAAGCTACAGCTTAGGGCCCCACTTTCATAACTATTATGCTGTAGCCAAAAAATTGTCCACCATGTATCTGGACTTGTAAAGGGCCCCATATCTCAAATAGCTTAGGGTCCTTATCAAGTCTAAATCCGGCCCTGTCCGTTACACTTTACGAACGCACCCTAAAATTCAATGAAATGAAACTGTTGCACTAGAACCCATAATAGTATAGGAATAAGCAAACGCGCATAAATTACAAAAACGCAAACTCATCACCTAGTGGTAAAATTGAAAAATGGCTAAAACAACGATTCTATAATAGTCCGAGAACTTTTGACCATTCCTACAACAGATTAAATGTAGAATTACGTCGTAATATCCTTCTTTTTTAAATTTTTCAGCTCCCAGATAGGGAACAAAAACGAGTTTAAAAATTTGTTTAATTATAGTTATTAATAGGAGCGTTATTTAATACTCCTTAGAGTATGGGGGCTAACATACCATGTGACTGGGTTGACAGGTAGGAATAAATTATATTAAATAATTTATTTCTACTTCTTAACCACAACAGCAGTAAATATAAATTTTGCATGAGGGAACATATGGGATAATATCCCGCCAGTTTCGTATAATATGGCGGAATATTACCCATACTTCGTTGGTTCCCATACGCCGTTGTGCAATGGGGTATGGGTACTATTCACCAAATTATACCAAAATATTATTCAGAATCCCTTGCGCCCGAACATGCCTCGGCTCTGAAACGTGGGATAGGATGTGGCATGAGCTATTCACTTCTTCCACCCGCCTCCTCGGTGTAATCGTGCCGAATACCACTCTTGGAGCGAAAATTACGGAAATCTTAAGCATTTAGACACAAAAACTCAGCAGTAAAGTTGATTTTTATGCCAAAACGCTTAAATTTCCAATAAGTTTTGCTTCCAATCGTGGTATTACAAATTAAAAAACACTATTAACATTATTCATTGCCGTATTCCTTATTTTAACTCGGTGGTCTAACATTTGACAGATTACTTCGTCTACGCAACCCTTGGGGTCATTTTTCATGGAAAGGTGATTGGTCAGATGATTCCGTACAATGGACACAAGAATTGCGTGAACAGCTAATGGCCCATGGAGCAAGTGAGGGAGTATTTTGGATGTCATTCGAGGATTTCATGAAGTAAAACATCATTTTTTTCAATCTTTCTAACCTAAAAATTGTACATCATTTTAGATACTTCGATTGTGTAGACATTTGTAAAGTTCGTTCACATTGGAGTGAACTTCGATTACAAGGGCATCTTCCTCTTCACGCTTGCAAAGAGAATCAATTGATTAATTTGATAACTGTTCTCGAGCCTACCGAAGCTGAATTTAGCCTATTCCAAGAAGGTCAAAGGTATGTAACGTGTTCAATAGACAATAGAAATTATTTGATTACACTCCAAAAAAAAATTCTCTGCCTAAAGTTTATCTAAATTATGATGATTTTTTTTTTAAATTTAAGAAATATTAATTGCTATTATTAGTTAATGTTAGTTGGGTAAATTTTGGAAGTAAATACTTTCTCAATCAAGTAAAAAAAAGCTTGGGAAAGTGCGATCTTTAAATTTGCATCCACGGCAGTTGATTTCAATAATGAAAAGCTTTGTGAATCGTTAGAGAAGGAGTTTATTAAAGTTAAGAAGACAATGTTTCGTGCATGCTTGGGTCACGGAGTTATGATGGGAGATGCGAAATGCAGTCTTAAGAATTTTGTTAATTTACATAAGGGAGAGAAGCGAGAAGGTGGTTTTTAGTGGTAGATGCCCAACAGGCAATCCATAAAAAATCACAGGTTAGAGTTTTGATTTCAAGTTTAGCATGAATAAGGGTTTGAAAATGTAAATCATTGAGTTTAATAGTTAGATGGTGATGTGGTGTCGGAAGGTAAGGTGGGGTCAAAAATAACAATATTAAGAATATTATTTTGGTAAAGGGTCATTCAGAACGTAAGTAAAAATGGTTGGATGGAATGTAAAAAATATTTCTAGCCATTAGTTGATATTTCCTAAAAATAATTGCCTTGAGATAAAATAATGGTGATAGGCTAAATACTAATGTTAATTTACTTCAGCTTGTATTCAAAGGTTTTAAAAACTTACTATTCCTAATACATTTCTTTTACAAACAACCAAGTTATAGAAAATGTGTGGCAATTCTTTTAACGTATACTCTTAAAAAATAGGTAGGAAAATGTTCACATACACTTCCAAAATGGTCTAAAATCAGTGTCACTAATTGCAGACCCTTAAAAGCAATCTTTAGCACCTTTAGCAGAAAAGGTGTTGTTCCTAAACCACATTCTTTTGGGGTTCTCTTCCACTTTATAAATAGGGGAAGAGTATATGGCTCAACCAAAACCAGAAGGTGAAATTATACACATATGCATGCAAAGCTAACTCATTAACCTCGTGCAATAGGTATACTTATGCATCACTACATACAATTCATAACTCAAAATCTACATTTTACGTTATAAGCAAGGTGTAGCTTTGTACCTTTATGCTTTAATTTTCAACCTTTACTGCTAGCTGCTATAAAACGAAAATATTCTTTTAAATTAGTTTTAAATGGAGAGAGTGTGCTAGCAAAACAAGTGGAGGCGAGTGGCAAGCACTATCTTATTTGGTGATATCAGGCCTTGCACGGTTATGTTCTCTGCCCATGTCCATTGCACAATGGGTCTGTAAATAGTTATAGTTATGGGACAGCTAGTTGGTGCTACTTATATGCATTTTTATGGTAATTTTCTTCTTTGATCATTCTCAATTATTTTTTAAAGGTTTTTGAAAAACAATACTTTAATTGTTAGTCCCTTGTTAAATTTGACCCTTATTTGTTGTGGCTGAAACTTTTTTGGTTGTATCTAATAGTACTTTTTCACAGATCGTGTTGTAAATTTAGAATATGAATTGGAATTGGTATATGAAGCTGAGATTTCAGAAAGCTATAGAGGATTTAGTGAATTTTTCATTCATGAAAAAATTTTTAAAGTTGAAAGTATTGTTAATGTTAGGCTTAAGATTGTTATTTCACTCATTCGTTATTTTAACTAAGATGGTGTGACAGGAAGGGAGAAAGTTTCCCCTTCACCGTAAGGCTCTCATGACGTCAGAGACTTCGTGACGTCATGAGAATGGGAGGGAATAAATAAATATATTTATTTCTCCTTTATATTTAATTCTACTAATGAAAATAGGATTCCATTAAGTAGAGATGCGTTTAGGAAGATTTAGTTAGTTTATTTTCCTAAATTGAATATATTTTTATATATTCAGTTTAGGGTTAAGGTTAGGGTTATCGGGACTTTACACGTGTGTCCTTTGAACTACACGTACTGGCAATAAAATTTATATTGCCAGATTCCTTATAACGCAGAGAATATGATAATTTGATCATATTCTCATTTCCATATATAGGAAAGATGAAATTTCATCTTTTCTATATATTCTAATTCGCCTATTGTTTAGGGATTAACTGGCCATAGTTAATCCCTTACGTTTGCTTAACGTACAAACACCTTCGGGGCAATCACGGGGCTTTCTGTGATTGGTCAGGTGATACCTCTCGTGATACCTTTGGTATAAATAGGGGTGATTACCGAACACACGCTCTCTTAGTCCTTTTCCATCAAAACTTGCACGTTGCAACCTGTTCTGTCCCATCTGTGTGAAGTGGCCAGATCTGGGTTTTGTGCTGTTGATATTGGACAAACCTTAGCTGAGTTATTAGGATTTAGGATTCTGTGTGGATCCACGTGTGTGTGCACAAAGGTGTTCTGTGTGAACTCTTTGTGTGTGTGTGTGTTCTTGTACGATAGGTAAGTAAGGCGTCCTGTAGAAATACTCTGTATTTCTACGGAAGTGTTGGTTAGAGGGTGGTGTTCCTGAGTTATCTATAGATTTCTTGTGAACAGATAAGGGTGGATTAACCGATAGAAACTACATTTTGTAATATTTGTACCACAATAAATAAAATACTAGTTTTATTTGTTCGCTTTGGGTCAGCAGTCCATTGAGACTAGCTGAACCACCAAATCGTCCCTAAATATAATTCTGATTATATTTAGGGCCTGTTACAGCAATTCTAATAATTAGTATTTATTAGGCAACCCTGTTACACGTGGCGCATTCGACAGGATTGACTGTGTTCCTGTCTAATATTTATTATTCTTATGAATAATAAGTACACTCTACGGTCTGAGTATTCAATCAAAAGATTAAATAGCGTTCCAATTCCAAGGAAAGGTATGTTCCACACACCTCTTCCAAGTAAAGGAAGGGAAGCGGCAGTATGCCAAGCCAACCCTCCCCTATCAAAGGATGCCGAGTCTGAAGGTAGATTAACCCACTCAGCTAATCCAACCAGGGGCAGCGAGTTCGAAGGTGGATTAACCCACTCGCATACCCTCGGCGGGGATAGCACCCGGGCAGGGCAGAGCTCAGCTCCCCTCCCACCACCTGTGCGAATAGACATTCCATTCGGCACAGGAAGGACATCCTCCACAACTGTTGTGGATGATAGTAACAATTCGTTACTACATATCATTTGATGATGAACAAGATGACTAGAACCAATCAAGTTTTGAATCATCTGATGCGATTAAAAGGGATCTGAATAAAACCTTTTCTGGCGTCACTTCTGCTAAAAGTAAAGGTGGTTTTAATGAGACACCACCTCCTGCAGCCCACAAACAAGCAAATACTCAGAGTCAAGCTGATCCTGAGTTGCGCAAGGGACGATTTCCCATACGCAAAAGTGTATGGGAAGACATTCTCAAGTGGGCACGTACTAACAAGAGAAAGTATTCTTGCTTAGAAGCTTTACTTGTAGATTGGCAAAAATCTCATAAAGAAAAAGATAATCTTGAACAACAACTCGAGATTGCGAGAACAGAGTTGGCTAGAATGACCAAACAACAAAAGGATGCCAGTTGAACAACTCCTCCTAATCAAAAAAGATAATCAACAACTTACAGCCAAGGTTGTGAGATTGGAACAGGCGTATGACACGCAGTGGTGAAGACGATCTTCGAGCCGAAATTGTTCGGTTGGAAAAGGAAAGCTCATCACAGAAAATTGCGAAAGACAGAACCCAAGAAACCCTAGATTCTGTCAATAACAAGTTAAGCTCTCTCCAACAAGAATGGAGAGAAATTAAACTAGAAAATACTCGGTTGATTGATCACAATGATCAATTAGCCTTGGATATTAAACAATTCAAAATGTCGGCAGAGATCTTGAATAAAGAATCAAAACAACACAAAGTGTCTTATGAAACTTTAGCAGACACTCATAACCAGTTGGTTTCAAAATATAACCAAGGGGGTTAAAGATGCGGAAAACTTAAAATCATTAAATACAACCTTGAGAACTGGCCGTCAACAATTGGTTGATGAAGGTCAGCAGCTGATTACTGAAGTGGACACCTTCAAAACTTCGAATAAAGCTCTAAAAGATGAACATTAACGGCTGATAGATGAAAACAGTCAACTTCAAAATGATTTAAGACAATTAAGAGTGTCTAATGACAATCTTAATAAAGAAAATGTCCAACTGATAAGAGAACAGATTCAGATTGGTGACAAGATAAAAGATTTACAGAATTCAATTAATTTTGCAAGTCGAGAAAAACAGAGTTTGAACAAAACGATTCAAACCCTAGAAAAAGAAAATGATGATTTGAATAAAAATATGCAAATTGTCAAGGAAGACAAAGCGGAGTTAGAAGCTCGCCTTGCCGCTACCGCAATTACAGGTGATTCCACCGTAATGGAGGAATTGCGCACGAGGCTATTTGAAGCTGAGCAAGACATAGTCCAGCTTGAGACAGAGGTTGAGATTAAACTAGCCATGATTAAGCGGTTAGAACAGTCTAGTCAAAATCATACCCAAACCCCTTTAACTCCCCAATTAATGTTGGAAGAGGACAGAGAGAAATGGAGGGTAGATGAGAAAAAGATTGGATTTTTTATCCAAAAACTTGGATCTCCCTGCCAACCATGAGGCACAAATAAAAATTTTGCGACCACTTGCCACTGAACCTCGCTATAAAACCAGATGGTTTGATAGAGAGGGCGTACATTTTGATGACATGGCAGTGTCCCAAAATCAAGGAGTGACAACTCCCGTCACTCCTCTGGCAAATGACCCCCGCGTAGAAATTTGAATTCTACTGCATCCGAAAATGGACAAGTGGTTAATAATATTTATCAACCGCTTGTCAATCGAAATATCGATCCTGCTAGAAAATTCCAGCCAGGAGCGGGTGGAAGTTCGGCACAGGGAACACCTGGCAGTATTGGTACACCCCCCAGGGAAAACCCTCCCACCATTAATGGTGGTGAATAAGCACAAAATCACAACCAGTCTGTCCCAATTACTCCGAGTCAACCACTCCATTCTGGTCAAAACGGTGGTAATGGTCGGACAATTAACGATCAGACTAATAATAACTCCAACACAGCACACTCTGGCTCGACAGTACGTTTGAAGCCAGGAGACATGGCTAAATACGATGGAACTGCGGCTAACTCTCGAAAATTCCTTGACGATTTCCATCGTCTAGTCACACTGGTAGGTGGACAAATAGAATCTATTTATAAAGAGTTCATTCCTCTCTTCATGGAAGATCGCCATAAGGGATGGTTTGAACGCCGAAAACATGAATTTGCAAGTTGGGCACAGTTTTATTATGATTTTCAAAAAGACCATGTTTTAACTGAAATAGATGTGCGATGTCAGTTGTTGGCTCTTAAACAAGAGCCACCTGAAACTTTCGTGGATTATGAAACCCGTGCTTACGGGTTGTACTATAAAAACAAACACGCGGTAGACGATGGAAGCATGGTGGCATCCTTTTTACAGAACGCCACCTCCTTTTCACGGAGTCTAGTACTCACGTGGAAAATTCCCAGAAATTCATTCATTGCCTTGACACATGAGGTATTTGCACAAAAACGAGAATTGGATGAATGTAAAAAAGGAATGATAAATAATTCAGCTGCTTCTGAGAAAACAAGTCCCATTCTCGTGGCCACTGCTTCGAATAAATTGGAGCAGCGGCGATGTTCGTCAAGCCAAGGTCGCTCGTACCCACGAACGCCTAAATCTGGAAAAAAAACCCCGCCTCTTCCGAACAGAATTGACGAAGGGAGAAAATGAAGAGTCCGAACCAATCTATGAGGATGAAACTCATGAGGTTGAGGATGAACCTAATGAGGATGAATTCGAAATGTTATGTCATCTTCAAAACAAATTTTATAAGAAAACTTCTGTTCGGCGTTGTTTTAATTGCCGAGAAAAAGGACGCATGGCAACTGAGTGTCCCAAACCCAAAAAGGTCAATTGGAAGAAGGAAAGAAAAGAGAAAACAGAACCTTTTCCCTGCTCATGGTGTGGAGAGAGAGGGCATTTGATGAGTAAATGCGAGAGTTATCTCTCATTTCACAAACCTATGTCTACCGAGCCAAAAAACGAGTAGCCTTTGGTGTTAGGTGTAATCCGCCCAGCACCAAAATAGATCCTACTCCAGTCTATTTACGAAGACTGAAGTATGAAATGGAAGAAAGTTTGAGTTAATCTCATGCAGCAGAAAAACAATTTCTTTTCTGTCCCACCAAAGCAAAATATTCAGGTAAATCTGAAAATTTATTATGTAAAATTTCAGAGAATGTAAATGAGGAAATTCCTTATTTACAAGTTGCAATAGGTCCTTTAATGCTAAATGCATTAATGGACAGCGGCGCTTCCCGCTGTTTTATTGACGAGAATACTCTTAATAAAACCGGAATAATTGCTCCAAGACGCGCAGCGCGCCCCTCCGACCGAGTAATGGCCGTTGGAGCTAAACGTACGCCATTGGGTATTGTAAAAGTTAATATCCAATGGTATGGGACAGTAACTCCCTTTGAGTTATATGTCTTACCCGCAAAATTAAACACTGGATTAATCAAAGATTTTGCTGATCGCTGCTTTTATTGTAGAAATCAACCAGGAGTTGTGTTCCCTTATGCAACTCCTGAAGAAAGAAAAGAAGTTGACAAACAACTTAATTCTCTTGATACTCCAATTGATTGTGAAAAAATTAACTTGGAATGAGATGAGAAATTAATGGAAAATGTTTGTTGCACTTCTGAACAAAAAGAAAAATTAAAAGAATTGGTTAATTCGTTTAATAAACAAAACTGATTTGATAGATTTTAAAATAAAATTTTTCAAAGAGCCACAAAAATGTCCTTATCGAATGTATAATCCTTTGAAAAAGGCCATATTACAGAAATTGGTTGACGAATTTGACAAATTAGGGTTGATAGAACCTTCTGTTGGCCCTTATTGCAGTCACCCAGTGATTGTGCCTAAGCCTGATGGCTCACCCCGCCTGTGCATTGATTATAGGTGGGTGAATGAAGCCACAGAAGAGGACTTCATTGATTTTTCTAGTATTGAGTCCATTTTCGCAAATTTGGGCGGCATGAAATATTTTACATCATTAGATTTGGTAAAAGGTTTTCACCAAATCAATGTGCCGCCTGAAGACTGTCCAAAAACGGCCTTTTGGACACCAAAAGGGAAAAGACAATTCCGTAGAATGCCTATGGGATTAAGCAACGCACCTGCCACTTTTCAAAAACTTATGAGAAAAGTGTTAGAGCCGCTAGAAAGTAATAAATGTTGTTTAGCTTATCTAGACGACGTTATCATTTTCAGTAAAACGTTTGAAGAACATTTAAGACACATTAAATTAGCCTTAGATGCAATTGCTAAAGCTGGCCTTACTGTTAGCATTAGTAAATCAACATTGTGCCGAAACGAAATTAAATTTCTCGGACACATAATCACTGACAAAGGGATACTCCCTAACCCTGCAAAATTGCGAGCTGTTAAGGATTTTCCCATTCCTAAATCTGGAAAAGATGTCCGTCGATTTTTAGGATTGACGGGGTTCTTTAGAAGATTTATTCCTAATTTTGCAGAAATTAGTGAATCTTTAACACCTCTTTCATCTGTGATGGATGAAAGATGGAGTTAAGTTGCCCATTAAAGGTGAAGCGCTAGTTGCATTTGAAGAACTGCAAGCTGCACTTTTAAGTAGAAAAAGGTGTTTATTAAAACCAGATTTAAATAAACCCTATACAGTACAGACAGATGCAAGTATCAAAGGGTTGGGTGCGGTTTTATAGCAAGATTACCCAACAGATAATGACAAACTTGCGCCGCGTCCTGTTATGTATATTAGCCGCACACTCCGTGGTGCTGAAAAAAATTATTCAGCACCCGAGTTGGAATGTTTGGCTGTGGTATGGGCAGTAGAAAAATTCCGCCCCTACCTTGAATATACCACCTTTACGGTGGAATCTGATGCGCAGGCGCTTTCATTTCTTATGAAAACACCTGAGCCCTCTGGTAGATTTGGCAGACGGGCAGTTCGTCTACAAAGTGGCCCCTTTAATATTAAATATAGGGCTGGCAAATTCAATGAAGCAGCAGATGCTTTCTCACGTGCTGCTCTTGATCATGTTGAAAAAGGTGATCACATTGAAGAGAAAGAAATCCCTCACTCGTGGATGCGCAGAAGCGCACCCACGAGTAACACAATGATCGAAAACATTCATGACGAATTTTTTGTTCAGGAGGAGGAGGAAGTGCGAGATTGGGATAATGTAACTGATAATTATACCCAAAGTAAACTCGCAAGATTATTTAAGTAGGCACAAGCTGATTTGAATAAAATACCCCCACTCAATGAGAAATTGCTTTTGCGCAATCTCGTGATAAAGAGTTGGCCAAAATAATCACATATTTTGAGTCCAATAGGAAAATTTTGCCAAATGATTTGTTTGGTAGAAAAGAATTAGTTGAAAAAGAAATAGAAACCTATTTTTTTGAAACAATTAAAGATGAGGAAGATGAAAGAATTTTATATAAGTTATTATATAAATTTCAACCTACTTTTGAAGATGAAGTAGGACAATCTAACTCAGGTTTTAAAGTTGTGATTCCAAGAGAACTCATTAAAGTGCACTTTATGCATGTCACGGTGATCCCATGTCGACTCACGGTGGGATGGGAAAAACTCTTGATAAAGCACAACAAGTGTATTGGTGGCCTTGCATGACGCGAGATGTTCGACGTTATGTAAAAGGGTGTGACGCATGCCAGCGTTTTAAACCGTATCACCAAAAACCTATTAGTCACAATTACATTCCAATGGGACTGCATGCCCCATTCGAACACATCAGTTGTGATCTCATGGGACCAAAACCGACTAGTGCTAATAAAAACAAGTATCTATTTGTTATTGTCGACAACTGTACCGAATGTATAGAGTTGTACGCATTGTCAAGAGCCACGAGCAAAAATATTGCTAGGTGTCTCAATGACTGGGTGTGTCGGCATGGTATGTTTTTAAAAATTACCAGCGACAATGGACCTGCATTCATCAGCACAGTTTACATTGACTTTTGTAAACTGCGTGGGTGTGACCCAACACACATCAGTCCCTATAATGCTCAAGCGAATTCAATAGAAATCGCTAACAAGCACCTTAAACCAAAACTGAGTATTTTAGTTGATGCACAAAGGAACTGGGACAAATTATTGCCCGAAATTGCTTTTGCAATTCGACATTAAAGTCCGAAGCTACTGGGTTCTCCCCCACATATTTAACATATAGGAGGAAGCTGAAGCTTCCTTGGGACACACGCCACATGGAAGATTTAAATAAATTTGATGCAGAGAGACCTGATCAATTTATTTATGAGTTAGTGACGCGTATCACACGGGCACTAGATTTAGTGCCGCAAGAGCACAGAAGAATTATGAGAAACATAATTCTCAGCATGAAGGAAAGTATCAAATCATTGAATTTGAAATTAATGATTTGGTTTGGCAAAAAACTCACTATCTATGTGATGGTGGAAGTGGTTTTTTGGCTGGAATGGCTGCTAAAAGAGATGGCCCTTGGGTTGTGACAGCACGACTCCAAGGTGGTGCTTATGCTCTTAAGAGATTATCTGATGAACATGAAGTTGCCCCAGTTGCCGCTGGTGAACTGTCCCTTTACTACCCTGAATTTCAAGCAGATTCATGGGAAAAGGATCAAGTTGAGGCAAAAGAGCCAGATGATTTGCAAATTAAGAAAAACAACGGCATTTCCGATGTTTCTCTTATTTCTGGTGAATCTATAACCACAGAACTACCTTCTCCTAAAAATAGAAGAAGACAGCGTTCACCAATGCCCAATAGAATATTAAATTCTACTGGCGCAAACATTATTGAACCTGAAGTTGTAGATTTTGATAATAAATATCGTTCTTGCCCACCAGGACACGGCGCGCTTCTATATATTCTAATTCGCCTATTGTTTAGGGATTAACTGGCCATAGTTAATCCCTTACGTTTGCTTAATGTACAAACACCTTCGGGGCAATCACGAGGCTTTCTGTGATTGGCCCTTGGTCAGGTGATACCCCTCGTGATACCTTTTGTATAAATAGGGGTGATTACCGAACACACGCTCTCTTAGTCCTTTTCCATCAAAACTTGCACGTTGCAACCTGTTCTGTCCCATCTGTGTGAAGTGGCCAGATCTGGGTTTTGTGCTGTTGATATTGGACAAACCTTAGCTGAGTTATTAGGATTTAGGATTCTGTGTGGATCCACGTGTGTGTGCACAAAGGTGTTCTGTGTGAACTCTTTGTGTGTGTGTGTGTTCTTGTACGATAGGTAAGTAAGGCATCCTGTAGAAATCCTCTGTATTTCTATGGAAGTGTCGGTTAGAGGGTGGTGTTCCTGCATTATCTATAGATTTCTCGTGAATAGATAAGGGTGGATTAACTGATAAAATTAAATTGTATAATTGTATAGCAATAAATAAAATATCCAATTTTATTTGTTCGTTTGGGTCAGCAGTCCCTTGAGACTAGATGAACCACCAAATCGTCCCTAAATATAATTCTGATTATATTTAGGGCCTGTTACAGCAATCCTAATAATTAGTATTTATTAGGCAACCCTGTTACAATGGTTATTATTGTTATAAATCTTATATCATTAGAAGACATAATAGTGTGACTACGACCACTGTAATAACAGAATTTGAGGTTTTGGATTTAAAAATGGCTACTGTACCGATTTGCTTTCTCCACTTCATTCAAGGTGAGAGTTGTTGGGAAACTCGTCCCTCTTTGATTGTTTGTGCCCAAAATGAACATCTCCAATTCCAAACAAGTCTTTATTCGCCTTCACCTTTACACTACATCGTTCATTTATATCTCTCTATATAATCGGTGTTTTCTTGACAACAGCCAACATTTGCCCCCCGGGATGATGGCTGTTGTCCCAACGGTCCTTTAATCCTCAAATGACGAGTCCTCGTTTAATATGGTTGTTCGGTCGAGATACGGTTTTAGCTGTCGGCAGTGGGCGTCCGCGTTTAATCAGTGACGAGAATCGTTATCGTCCAATAACTTTAATTTAAAACAATTCTCTCCCAGTGGCTTGATTACTTCATACGGGCCTATCCATTTGGGTCGAAATTTCTTCGGTGTCGGATCTCGTTTCCAAACTTTGTCTCCAGTTTTGAATTTGTTGAGACGCTTCGCTCGATCATAGCTTTCTTTCATTGCCATTGCTGCTTTATCTAAATCTTGTTTTGCGTGTTGTCAGGCACTAATGAGGTTTTCTTGTCGGTCATCAATGTTATTGTCCATTATTGCTCTTCCTAATTGTAATTCTTGTAGGTCATAATGTCAAATCACTAATTGATGTAATAACATAAATGCATTGTTGCGAGCGCGCGGTAACTATGCCAATAAAATGTAATTCACTAGTGTGAAATATGTGATCACGGACACGTTTCGAGTTTCTTTCTCTCTACGAAATTAATAAGACTAACAAGGGTTATGGGCCCTCACCAAAGTCCATAACTAAAAACAACGTTACCAATGATAAAGTAATTAAGCAGTGGAAATTAATCTGAAAAAAAATGAAAAAGACTTTTGAGGTGATGTAGATAATTTACAACAGTTTTTTCGAATGTTCCTTGGCGCCATCTTGACCTTCTTCATCTGCACTTTAACATCATCTTGTGCTTGCAATATTTCTGCAAACCGACATCAAAGCAACATGATGAGTTAAACAGCCTATTACTCAAGTGTGGAGAAGCTGAACGGCAAGAATTATGCCTTGCGGAAATTTTGAGTGTAAAATTTGTTGAAAGCAAAGGGACTAGACAAAGTAATTGCAGAAACTCGACCAACTAGGTTAACTTCAGAAGAAGATGCATTATTTGCAGTACGGGTTGCAAAATGGGATAAAGGCCTACATAAATCGAACGGTCGCCATCTCACAGCAATTGGCAGCTATCGGACATCCAATTCTAGAAGCAGAGATATGCGTTTATACAATGCGGGGACTAACACCGCAATTTCAAAATGTCGTCAAGATGGTTGATTGGATGGATGCAACAAAGTTGACACTTGCAACAATACGACGGCCACTTCTAGCAGAGGAACTGCGAAGAGAAGAAAGGAACCGTCAACAACCGATTGCAGGGGCCAGTTGGATGCAACAAATCATCCACCATACGGACGTGGGATCGCACGTCAAGATTCACGTAATAACTGACGAGACATAAGAGGACCAAAGAAGCCACTAATTTGTTTTAACTGCAACAAAGAAGGGCATCCGGCAAGATTGTGCAGTGAGCCACCAAGATCAAATCGAAATGATTTTCCACAACGAGAAAACCGATTTTGACCAAGACAAAATCAGCAGATGAATAGTGGACGTCAGGGAGGACGTGCTCCATTTCAACAATTACGTCATATTATGAAACCAGCAAATCAAGGTGCAAGTGGTGCATCAAGTGAAACCGAGTATGCATCACTAGCATGTGAATGTCATATAGCCAATTCGGAACGTTCATTAATTGAAAGTGCTTCAATTGTTAAAGAAAGTGTAAATTTGGTTGATAAGTCAAACAAATTAGACAGGTGGTACATTGATAGTGGTGCAACATCCCACATGACATCAACACAGGATGCTTTTTATAAGTTTACTCCACAGTCACCAAGAGATGTGATTCTTGCAGATGGACGAGTTGTACAATCTAAAGGAATTGGACAAATTATTTTATCTTATATGCACAATGGACATAAGCAAGACTTACATTTAAATAATGTATTGTTCATTCCTTCATTGCATGGCAACTTGATATCAATTAGTGCATTGCAGGAGAGTAACTTTATCCTTAACGTTGAACATAAGACTTGCAACTTGTTTAATGCTGAAGGCGATTGTATATCAACAATACCACAAATAGACGAGTTGTATTGTGTTATAGTTAATTATAAATTCCCTACAGAAGATCAAGTTGAATCAGCAAGTTTTTCTCAAATACCGTTGAAAAGGGACTCAATTGATTTATGGCACGCAAGATACGGACATTTAAACTATAAAGCACTTAGATTATTGCAATCAGACAATATGGTGCGTGGTTATCGGTTGCATGGCAACAC
>JAQGAS010001856.1:0-14615 GCA_034686365.1 Pachymerium ferrugineum
TGGATAAAGAAACTATAAAGATGTGTATTTTAAAAAAAAACACTTTGATGGAAGTGATGCAAGTTTAGAAGATATGGCTATGGGTGGGGACGCCAAGTTCTTTATAACGATTTTGGTCTATGTCTTGTAACTTCAAATATAATAAACATTTCAAGCTAAAACTTTTAGTGGATAAAGAAACTATAAAGATGTGTATTTTAAAATAAACACTTTGATGGAAGTGATGCAAGTTTAGAAGATATGGCTATGGTTGGGGACGCCATGTTCGTTTATAACGAATTTGACCATGTCTTGTAACTTCAAATGTAATAAACATTTCAAGCTAAAACTTTTGGAAGGTTTGGAAGGTATTTGGTCTATGTCACGTAACTTCAAAGACAATAAATATTTAAGACTAAAACTTTTTGTGGATAAAGGGGCAGTAAAGATGTGTATTTTAAAACAAATGTTTTGATGGAGTGATCTTCTTGTGCATTTCTTCCTTTCCTTTACCTATTACCGTCTCACTTCGATTTCTGAAGCACTATCTGTCTTCCGACAATTAGGTTGACAATAAAACGCTAAATTTTGAAAATAAAAAAAAAAACGTTTAGAAAGTTATTATTTATTTGAAACCATATTAACGTTAAAATCTATAGATCGTCTAACTGTTAACCTTACCGAGTGGTAATCGAACGACTTTGATTTGAATTCGAGAGATTTCGGGAAGGAAGCGTTCATCGTTGATATCTTCAACGCTGAAACCGGAAGATGTAAAAACATTTAGATTAGAGATTCCAATGGAAAGATTCTGATCCAAAGAAAAAGGTCCTTGCAAGCCTTATGTTTCAACATGCTGGATCCATCGTCGACACTAATGTCGAAGCTGGACCGGTTGGGATGGAGGAGGATTTGGCCACAATGTTGGCAGAATCGTTTGCAAATTTGGCCGTGCCAACTGAAAAGAATTCGGTTGCCAATGCCAACGTTAGTGATATAAATAGTATGAATGCAAGAATGCGAGGAAAAGAGACGAATGTCATTTATACAGAACCGGTTATAATTGAATTAAATGGAATAATGATCAATATGGATCACACATTTTCATCAGCTCAACGTGGGTTGATTAAACTGCCACTGCACTCAAATTGGCGACAGATTAAAGAAAATGGCAGGTGGTTCCTTGTTGATCCTAAAAACAATGCACAGTTATGTATGTTATGTTTTCAATTATTGACAAAATGTCAGGGAAACTGTGCAGGGCTGTCGACTCAGAAGGGGAAAGAGTTGACCAGCCCCAAGAAGAATTAAGTTGGGTTCCCCTTTCAGTTCATGTCGAGAATATAAAAAATCTCGATCTTGAACCAAAACCTCTTGTTATTACTCCTCCTGGCTCACCAGAACAGTCCAGAAGTCATTGGACTAGGGCTGGGAATAGCAAAAGAGGTAGGAGAATAAAACCCAAAAAGGTTTTAGTGTTTGATGTAGGAGTACAGACGGTCGAGGATTCTATGTCTAATCCCGTCGTCTTTTCTACCACTTCCTTAGCAGAAGTGGGCGCAATAGAAAAAATGTTGCCTGTTTCCATTGCAATTGAAACAGTCGACACTTAAACAGATGAAACAGTATTTTCATCACTTACATCTTTTGTTGAACCATCCTTTGTTCAACCATCTTTAGTTAATGATTTTCTCAATAAAAATTCGGACAAAACGATTGTCGAATTGCAATTAACTCAAAAATCAGATGAAACAGAAGTTCTGCCTTCTGTGTCTGATTTATCTTTTCTCTTAGTGTCGCCTTTCAGTATGAATTACGAAGGCTACGAAAAAGTAATTATTCCCACTAAAGAGAGAAAGAGGACTGAAGTCCCTCTTGTACGAATAGTTTGGATGAATTTGTCTTTTGTAGCGTTATTAGACACTGGCGCATCAACTTGTGTGATAAATGAACGACTCTATAACAAGTTATATGCAAAGATGCCCGGTGTACAGCTCCGTCCATCTGATGAAATAATCAGAACTGCTGGGGGTGGACAACACCAAGTGCTGGGAGCAATAGAGTTAACAGCCAAAGTTGTCACCTTCACCTGTTTGATTCTACCTGACACAGACTGCTATGACATGATTTTGGAAGGGATTTTTGTCACACAGTTGGCATAAAGATAGACACTGAAAACTATCGGTGGTCTCTTGCCAGTATGGAAGGGTGGCGACCTTTCTTAACATTGGAGAGAGCCATGGGGTCGACTCCTGTGTTAACTGTTCCACCACATCACCCTTTGACAGCAAAGTTGTTGAGATCATTGCCACCAACGCCTTATTCTATTTATCCAGACATTCCAGATGATTATTTTCAAACACCAGAAAAATATGACAATGCTGAGCTTTCCAAGCAACCTTCAGGTGATGTTCGGCCACCTGAGGAAAAAGTTTCAGCATTACAAACCAAAGAACAAATATCTGTAGTTAGTACAACTCAACAGATTGCCTTTCTTGACGTGAACTGTTCACCTCAAGATTATTGTCGAGTTGACAATAACGGAAAATTCAAATCAGTGCAACAACCTGGAAAAACTAGCAACAATGTAAAATTGTTGTCTTACAAATTTGTTACTGATTATTTCGAGCATCCTATGTTGATTAAGATCATTTCAAGTCGTCCTAAAAACATAAACAGTTTTCTTTTGTTTGGTCACCCAAACGTAGGGAAAAGATTCGTAAGCGTCGTCATAACATCAAATTTGATAAATGGACGCCTCCCCCTAAATCAAAACAACTTAGGCGTTGGTTGAGACGACGTCAAGTGTACCATCACTTATTAGAATTGTGTCGAATAAGTGGTTGGACATTTACTCCTAAAGGACTGTTTAGAACAAGAGATTTTGAACAACATGAGTTATACAAACATCCTGACAGTAATGGTGACGACTGGGATGATTTGATCAATGTTAACAGTCAACCTGATTTGTTTGATGTGCAATTGCGTAAAAAATTGGATTACATCTTTTCCAATGTGACTGACAACAATCATTTAAATGAGAAAAAACTCAGTAATGTTGATTTACAAAATAAATCGAAAAATAATTTTTCGAATGATGACTGTGTTCACCAATCACCTGTTGTACATGATGTCAATTATGTTGACCTCATGTATAACGTTAAAGATTATCCAGACGACCCTGTCTCTTTAGGCTGGGTCTGGAAGCAACTGGAAGGTCGCATTCAACATGGCGACATCCTCAAACTAGTGAAAGCACTAAAACCAAGAAATCTTACGAGAGGAGATTGGATGCTGTAAGTTATTGGAGTTTGAAGTTAACTTAGCACCTGATTTCCGTCCCTTTCACACGCCAGTTAGACCTGTTAATCCAGCAAAAAGAAAGATTCTCGAAGAGTATATCGATGAAAAGTTAAAACAAGGTATCATTCGGCCATCAAAGTCACATTGCAATGTCGCCCCTGTTTTAGTCCCTAAAAAGACTGGCGACTTTAGACCAGCAATGGACTTTCGGCCTTTGAATGCCCAAACACTACCAGATAAATACCCATTACCTGACATTGAGAATATCTTCAGCTACCTCGGTGGTGCGAGATGGTTCTCAATAATCGATGGTCGAGAAGCTTTCCATCAGATTAAGGTGAAAAAAGGACACGAGAAATATCTCGCGTTCATCACCCATCGTGGGTAATTTGAATATACTAGGATGCCCTTTGGCCCTATAAATGGGCCGGCGGCTCTTCAAAGAGCTATGAACGTAAAATTTCTATCGTTTTCAGTACATTTTGAAGTGGCAATATCATGACGTCATGCTTGCTCGTTTTTAGTGGACGTTTTATTACAGATCCGTCATCAACACACTCAGCACACGTGTGTGCTGCACATTCGAATGCACCTACCGAGAGCCTCTAAAACAACAAGAAACATTTAAGTGGCTGACAAACTTCAGTGAAGAACTGAAATAATAAAAAATATTCCACTTTATGACAAATCTAATTACTTTACAAGATGAAAACTTGTGCAAACACAGCAAACATTGAAAAATATTGAACAAACAAGTTCAACTTAAAAACAACGCATTGACCATGCTTTTCTAGTCATTTCAGAATGTTATTTCAACTGGTCTGTTAGTTCAAAACTACTTAATTAAGTTTATAAAAATATTAAAAATGTTCTTGAAGCATATACTATAGCAATTATTATGAAACGGCAATAAAACCCTAGGATTACT
Organism: Pachymerium ferrugineum; assembly: GCA_034686365.1. NCBI lineage: Eukaryota > Metazoa > Arthropoda > Chilopoda > Geophilomorpha > Geophilidae > Pachymerium > Pachymerium ferrugineum. Next base: position 4,211 of record JAQGAS010001856.1, read on the forward strand.
GCAGTTCAGTTTCTTTTTCCAGCCACGTAACTCAAAAATGAAAAATAGTTTTACTACTCATATAAACATTTAAAAGTATTGTAAAATTATCAGTTTAACCCAGTTTTTATAGTAAAACACATTCAACCCAGATGAACTGCGTACGAACCAATCCTAAATTAATTTACTGCACTTTTTGAAATAAATTTAGCTCATTAGTAGCAGATTAAGGCTCAATAGTTTTGGGAGAGATTAGAACAAGTTTAGTTTCTGTGACGTTACCAGCAAATGTCAGTTTTTGTAGTTTAGATATGAGCTCAATCAAAAATTAGGTCTAGCTCATTGATAGCAGACGAGAGCTCAAATTTGATTTTCTAAGAAAAGTGAGAAATAATTATTTCCTTGGGAGATGTGACCACATTTTAAATTGAATCTCTCATTCAGATTAAAATGTTTCAATTTTATATCGAGTTAATTAGAAATTTAATAGTAGAAATTGAGTTGTTGTAAAATTGTTATTATACATGTAATTTCTGCTCTGTTCCACCTTATTACATAAAATCACTCCATTAAAACATTTTTCTTGGATAGATACAATTGAAAAAACAACAACAATCTACGAAAGTGGCGAGGTTGGCACATGGGCACGAGAAGGCATCTGAAATACAAACGTCGACACCAGAGCGAATATTGGCGCTGCCGAAAGATTCTATTCGAGTTCGAATAGCTGAGCAATGGCTGAAAAAAATTCTGCTGGGTCGATCTCAATATGGATCAAACCAGAACCGTTTACATTTGGTATATTACCGGTAAATCCTTCAGCCAAACTTGGTTTCAAGGTGTCCTAATTATTTTTTTAAATTTCTCTGGTCAATTTATAATTTAAAAAAAAAATTTTTTTTAGTTTTTAATGAAAATTATCCCCTACGCCTGGAAGAAAAAGGAACTGGGCTTTCCAAAATTAAAGTTCAATAAAATATTTGAAACTATAAATTAATTTTTAAAAAAACCAAAAAAAATTTTTTTTTTTTTTTAGGTATTCGGTCTGGAAACACATTGCTTGTACCAAAATGCAACTTCCTGAAGAACTAGCTTGGCTGTAATAACAACAAAGTTCTAACTTAAACGAATTAAAATAATAATTTTTGTATATAAAGATATTTTACAACGTACCATTCCCTAACTAAAATCCGTTCTCATCATCGAATCGCTTGGGACAACGAATTTTTCAAAGGATCTTTCAAGGATAGAGGTTAATAAAACCTTATTTACCCACTTTCAAAATTTCTACTAAATTTTTCTACCTACAATAGAACAACTACAATATTCATCCAAAGTGGACACAGTGAAGTTCGTCTTGCTCTTAATGCTACAAATGATCAACACGACCAATACTCGTTCCTTGTCCCTTTCTTCAGTCTCACTCGAAGGGTAAAAACATTGACTTATATAAAGAATTTTCACACTAAACCATCAATTATATCTTAAAGGTGGCCCCAGCAGAGTACATTCTCTGACCTATTAGACACAAGACGAGACCGCAAAGTATAAAACAAATTTCACCGAATAAAATTGTTTAAATCACGAAAAAAATATTTTCAGGTGGTTAATGAGAAGCGTTATTTGCCTTTCATCTTAAACCACATGGAAGAAATTCTTGAATTAATTTCCATACCAGCCGACGAAACACACCGTGATCAACTCGTTCCGACTGAACGTCTCCAAGCTTTGGATTTTATTCTAGAAGGATCTTGCACCAGTCGAATGTAATTAATAAAAATCCTAGAAAAATAATACAACCATTAATTCAATCTTGTAAACAGTTCGGTGTGTTCAGTTACGGAATTAATAAGTAAAAATCGCTCGATTTGCGGATTCTCGCCCAAAGATCACGCTTTTCATTTGACAACTTTGGCTTCGTGGTTGAGAACAAAGTTGGTTCGAAATCCTTTCGGCATTTCTACTAACTTACAGTCTGGGTCTCGCCCTTCATGGCCTTTAAGTAATTTAAAACAAAAAGCTTCAAAGAATATGACCGGGACTCCATTTTTGGATTAGCATTTCAGTGATTTTAGTTATCTGCAATTCGATTGGCTAATCCAAAAATGAGCCCGGTCATTTCATTGGCTGAGAGTTTAAAATGCCCAACTTTTTGGTTTAGGAACTTATGAACAGCAGAGGACTCCAACTCCAAGTCGTAAAGGACGAATGGCTACTAATGCTGCGGCTGCTCCCAGAGGGTGAAATTGTTTATGATGCAAGTTTTGTAATCAATTCAAAAAAATATAATCTTTTTTTTTTTTTTAAGGAAAACTATAGTTGTCATTGCAAATTTGATTTCTGAAGCTATATGCGAAGTAATAGTAAAAACATTTTTTAATTTACTATTACGTGTTACTTTTCTTTTTTCTAGTCACCTAAAACTCTTCATCGAGCCGTTGTTCAAGTTGCTCAGTGTCAAAAATGTCAAATATATCTGTTATCACCAATGAAGTTCGTTACCATTAAAAATTCGAATTACCATTAATTAGTATAATTTTATTGCAGATGTGTTTCAATTTCCAAGTGCAACGATTGCACTATTGTTCTTGGAGCAGTACAAACTTGTGTCCAAGTCGATTTGTGTAAGAATGTTAATGTGATTTTAGTATCCAGACAACTTTGGATCAGGTACTTAAAAAATTTTTTAAAGAAATATTTAGATTTTTCTATTTTTTTTTTTGGCCCCCAGTGAAACTGTTCATTCACAATTCTGCTGTATGATTCCTACCAGACCGGTTTTAGCTGGGAATCGAAATGAATGCATCGAGTTTGCACCTTATAACACTTTCTACCCACAACTACGAGATCATATGAGAGAAGCTGGAATTGGAGAGAGATTAAACGCTTGGGATAATCCCTTATGCTTGGGTTGCACTAAAACATTTTTTTTGTAGAAACATTTAGAACACGCACAATTTTAAAATTCATTTCAGGTATTGATTGCTCAGTTGTAACGTCCAAATGTTGGCAACACATGCCGCCACCTTCATTCCACAATTTTTCAATTCCTTTTGATATGGAGGGGCGAACAACCGTAAAATTCCATTTCTCATTTTTCTAATAATTTTTACATATTTTTACGTTTGCAGAAAAATCCAACGGTTATTCCAGAGCCGTATAACCAAACACTTTTGGAGAGGGATACTTCTTTTCAATCATGGCAAAATCAACTATCAGGATTATCTGCTCGGCAACAGCGGCAAATGAAATCCGCAATGCAAGTACGATTTAAGGTATAAAAACAATGCACATTTTGAAGTGTTAAAATACCGAAACAATCTTTTTTTTTTTTTCAGAAATGGTTGAAATCGACCGGCCATCAGCAAGAAATTGACAATTTATCCTCATTGAAACAAAAGTTGCCCCCGTACTGAGCCGTTAAATACAAATTGTATAACAAGAGTTAAGAAAAAAAATGTTTTCGTTGTTGTTTTGTATTTTATCAGTTAATAAAGTTATTAAAATTAAAAATGAAATAATCGATTTTGTTATTAACAATCAAAATAATTTTCGAATGACATCATCAAAAGTGAAGTTAGAAAAGTATAGTGACATATTGTTAAGATGGTTACGTCACTGATATCTATAAGTTACAATTGTTAAAATTTGTTTTTCACCACTAGACGTCCCTTAAATAATAACAACAGAGTTGTTCTAATCATATGCCTGCCGCATTCGATTAGGAATTAACATCTAGTCAACATGCAGACTCAAACTCGTCCGTATATTGCCAATTTATGTTTAAATAATCGTTTGAGTGATTTCACAGTCTACATTGGGGAAACCAAAACTAATGCCTGGAAATTCCCGGTTCACCAATTGGCTCTTAGTGCAGCTAGTAACGTATTCGAAGCAATGTTCCGTGCAACATTTGCTGAAAAACGGGAGAAGGAAGTTTTGATCAAAGACATTTCGCCTTACGCGTTCCGAAAATTGCTCATGTAAGTAAAATAAAAAAAAATTAACAAAGAAAACTAAGTTAACCCTAATTAACCCTAATTTCGAATCTTTCTTTTCGAACACAGATTTGTGTACAGAGGAATCCTGAACACCGAATCGATCACTGAAGCTCTGGAACTGCTTCACGCAGCTGACAAGTACAACATCGAAGCGTTGCAATTGGCATGCTTCAATCAGATTATCCATCACAAAATAACCCTCGAAAACGTGTGGATCCTCTGGGCACACTACGTCACCTTCGATGAGCGATTGACCTCGCAAGAAATGAAAATGCGCATCATGAAGTTCATTGACGAGAATGCGTCTGAGATCCTCAGGCACGAGAGTCAATTTTCTCAATGTAAGAATATCGCATTGATTATCTCCCGCGATACGTTCAACGTCCCGGAGATTGCCTTATGCGACGCCCTGGAGACGTGGTCGAGAATGCAATGCTTTTCTCAGCAATTGGAATCAACTGCGGAGAATCAGCGAAGTGTATTGGGAGAAGCATTCTACTACATCCGGTTTGGTCTGATTCCAAGAAGAGAGCTTCTCAAGCACCCTATCTTTGAGATGCTTACAGATGTCGAGAAACTCCAAATGCTTCATCAACCCGATCAACTGCCACCACCATGGGACCAAGAACTGTTGACAAAACCTCGTAAGCGTTATTGGATCTGGAATCAGCATTCAATCAACGAACTGGATCATTTAAGACCAACTACTTGCTTCGTATTCGCAAAGGATACCTTTGTAAGATCGATGGTCATCCGTATGGCCGAGTTGGATGATCCATTCACCGAAGTCGTCATCACGGCGATGTCTGATGGCAGCACTGTCGAGTGTGACATCTTTTTTGATGGGTCTGATTTGAATGTTTGCAACGCTTATTTTAAGGCATTCGTTTGTTATAAATTGGAAGTTGATTCGGATCATGCATTTGCTATTTGTAGCGAGGATGGGGAAGTGTGGGGTTATGAGGGTGATACACCGGTGTTTTTCAGCGTTTCTGCTAATGAAGTGCTGAACGAGGAATGCTTTGCGTCAATTGATTATTGGCGCACAGTTTTCTCTCGAAGGCCACCAATGCATGATCCTGATGTCTTGTGTTTTGGTAATTTAGTTGTATGCAACACTGTTGAAAACGTTTGCGCAACTTTTTGTTAGAGTACAGCCAACACAGGCAGTATGATCCTAATGTTATGTTTTGATAGTTTAGTTGCAGCAACACTGTTGAAAAAGTTTACGCAACTTTTTGTTAGAGTACAGCCAACAAAGGCAGTATGATCCTGATGTTATGTTTTGATAGTTTAGTTGCATGCAACACTGTTGAAAAAGTTTGCGCAACTTTTTGTTAGAGTAAAGCCAACAAAGGCAGTCCAGTTTATTGTTCTTTTATTTATTTTCAAAATTGTTATTACAAAAAAACAAACTTGCTTGAAAATAAAGATGTTCAAAGATAAAGGCGTCAATTTCTTGTCTCTCAGGGTGGGTTACAAACATACAAATTAACGGGTTGACACCAACTTGCCACCATAAATTTCCTGCCGATTAATGCTTTTTCTATCGTGTCACGGAGGAAGGTGGCACAGAAGGGTCTTCCTGCCTGTGCCATCATGTGCACATCCTTTACACACAAGCAAAGGTGTATACTGTATAGATTCAACCCAACACGACGGTATAAACATGTTGTTCACACCTTTCAACACTTCCAATTACATGTTTTGCCTTATCTTTTTACAATAGGTGCGTTCAAAGTCATTTGGCTTTTGGTAAAAGCCACTTATAACGGCTTGTAAGAATCCGGAAGTGACGCGAAACGCAAACATAGCTGCCCAGAGGTCTACGCGATCTAACATTAAAAACTGGTCAGAAAAGAAGAAGAGATGATTGCTAACTATTTAATTAGCAAGCCATAACTTGGGAACGATAGGTATGTTTTGAAAATGTTTGTACAAATTTGGAAGCACGTGTTTTATACGCAATATGACGGGGAGACGTCCGCGCTCCGTCTTCCCGGCCCGGGACGTGCCTCGGCCGGGGAGATGGAGTGCCTCGGCCGGTTAAGGGATTTGACACGTGCTTTTTGTATTTTTGTATAAAATTTTTTTCCAAAGACAACAGGGCCTCTATAAGTGACTTCTATAAGTCACTTATAAACAGATAAGAAAGAACATTCACAATGAATTCTGTCTTTTGCGATTTTTGTATAAGTCGTTTATGACAAAAGTGGTTTCTGCTTTTGACTTTGAACGCACCTATTGTCTTAACAAACTAATGAAACTTGATTTGCTCAGACTTATCTACTACGCATTGTGTTTTATCTAACAAATTGACGTACAGCAGATAACATCACCACATAGTGCCTTAAGAGTTTTTTAAGGCGAACCACCACTGATACATTATGGGCACAGTAAATTCATGTTGCTGTATATTTACTTTGTCTCAAGCTTCAACTGGAGCAGGAATTTTCAGTTGCGTAAGTCTTAATTCTTACAAAAATTTGCTCACAATTCTATAATCACTGGTGTTTTATTCCAGACAACTGCAATTCTAACTCTTGTGATAGGTTCAGTTATCTTACAAGTAATGCACGTTGATAGCCAATTTTATTACGATTTATTATTTGATCTTGGAATACCACCAGAAGGCAAGTATTGATTTTCTTTTGCCAATTACTTTAACTCCTGTTTTATTCATTTTCCAGACTATCTTGCCTATGGCTTATCTTATCTTTTGATTGGCATTGCACTGTTTTTCGTGTCAATGTTGTTATTTTATGGCGCCCATTATGTAAGTAGAATTAAGGTACGCTATTAAAAACGGTTTTATACATATTTACAATTTACAGGATATAAAAAATTTACTATTTCCCTGGCTGATTGCCTATGTGTTTGTTATCGTTGGAGACGCATCTGCATTTGTGTACTCAATAGTGGTAAGAGATTTCAAATCTTATCTTTTAGAAGAACAGAAATGACCAATCTGGGTTATTTTCGCAAACAGATTACGCATACAATTATGATCCTTACAGCATTTATATTTTTTGTGATACATGTGAGTACAAAATTTCTAACCTAATTTTTAATTATTTATTGCAAATTGTGTGTAGGTAACCATGTATCTTACAGTGCTTTCATATTATAATTCTTTAAGTAATGGTAAACCTTTGTGCAAATTCAAGTATGTATATTTTCACTTACATTACGCGTAATAAAGTATAACCATTGCACTTTTTTGCAGGCTCCCGTACCAATAATATTAACGATGGAACCAAACTCAACTACTCATGCCCCACCTCAAAAGAGTAATGCACCAATAACTGGCACCCATCAGTTTACTGTTGACACTATTAAAAGTGCACAAATTAATGACAGCCCACAACTTGATACTACACATACTATAGGCCAAGAACCTGCTATAAATACTGTGTCAGCAAATGTGTCACCAAATGTGTCACGAATATACCCTCCGTTAGAAGAAGCACAATTGTAAAAATTGCATCAGTAGAATTAAAAAAAGATTAATTTCCAACATTTTGCTTTCACTTTTCTCACTAAACTCTTAAAAAATTTTAATTAGCAACAAACCCTTCTCGTCTTAAATAGTTGAATGATTTGTAACTAATGTCACCTTGATTCTACATTCTTAAAAAAAAGTGTGCATCTTAGGTGCACAACTCATACGAGGCCAAAGGAAGAACCTTCAAGAGAGGAACCCACCACTTGGAGGAGGTAGTTACTTCATAAAGTCAATCAGTCATTACTGACAAAAACCAGACTTAACTGCTTTATTATCGAGTTATAATGTCTTGCATAAACAATGAACCATTTACAACAATAAGTCGTCAATCTAGAATTAGCAATGCATCGTGTGAACACTACTCGACTCCCAAAACGGGTGTTAACGAAATTTTTGTTTCTCGTAACTCAATTTGTGAAAGTGGACCAACAGGACTGACTGATGGGCTGAAGCAGATTTTTGGCTCGATATTTTACTGTTGAGAAATCTGCTGATGTTTGGAAGTTAGACAAGTATCACTCGTTTTTCTACTAATTTCTTTCAAAATTTTATAAACGTTGCAGATTTGTTGCCTGAAAAAGAAAAATGAAATCAGTTAATTCAACTGAATCTAAAACCGAAAGTAAAGAGTCAAATACGGCAACCGCGTCCCGGTCTAAACATGGGTCACAAGTTGACCAGACACAAGAAAACGTTCATATTACCCAAAATTTTAGAAGTTAAGTTAATTTTTAAAAGTATTTTTTTATATAGTCAACCAAGTCATCACCACCCCCACCACCATCACCACCGTCAACATCACCTCCAACAGTAACAGGCAGGAAATTAATTATCTCCAGACACGCAGAACGTGTCGACTTCACCTTCGGAGCTTGGATCCCATATTGCTTTGACAGTGCAGGTGTTTATACCCAAAAAGATTTAAACTTGCCTAAAACAGTTCCGGTAAGAAAAGGTGGTCCACAAGAATTTTACAAGGATTGTCCAATCACCCAAATTGGACTTGTCCAAGCAAAAATGATGGGTATATAGATATCAATCTGGGGTGGTATGCGTAAACATACTGTATATGCTCCAATAGACGCCCCGGCGTTTATTGGAGCATATGCGGTAAGTCGTAAGTCAATCTTTACGCATGCAATCCCTGATGACCTGCCGTATCAATTTCTGTAAAGACTTTTAAAAACTAGGTACAGCTTTGAAAGAAAACAATTTGACAGTTAAATACGCTTACTGTTCACCTGCACTACGTTGCGTGCAGACCTGTTCTGAAATTTTAAACGGGATGCAACAACCAGAAATCCCAATATGTGTTGAACCTGGCTTGTTTGAATGGCTCGCATGGTATCAAGATATGATGCCTGAATGGATGACGGTGCAAGTACGAAGTTTAAAAAATAAACGTTTGGTATAAGATTTGTTTAAAGTGAATTTACAGGATCTCAAAAAGTTTGGTTACAATATTGAAGTCAATTACCATCCATACATAAGCCCAGAGGAGCTTTACGATCGAAGAGAATCGAGCGAACAATATTATATGAGAAGTTACTACATAACACAAAGTATAACAAAAGATACAGCCGAAGTTGGTCAGTTGAAATGCCCGTTTCAAATATAAATATTAATTTCTCGTTACGTTTAGGTGGCAATATTTTATTAGTAGGGCATGCAGCATCTTTAGATACGTGTACACGTCAGTTGTGCCGGAAAGAGCCACGAGGTGCAATCGAATTGGCCAAATTAGTACATAAAATTCCGTATTGCAGCCTTAATATAGCTGAAGAATCTGTGCCGGGTTTTTGGTCAATAGTAGCACCTCCGTTTCCCCCACTTACTCACTCGAGTAATTCACGGTTTGACTGGAAAATCTTGTTAAGTTAAAAAAATTTTGTTAAACAAGAAGAGGCTGCAATATTGATTTCCGCGAATAAAGCCGTCTTTCAAAGGTGTGCATTTCATTTAAACCATTTTTATTACAATTGTTTTGGGAAGAAAAAAAAAACAATATCACGCAACTCGATCACTTGATTTACACTTTCACATTAGTATTTCTTCTTTTACAACAGTTTATCCGGTTTTTATGAAACTTTTTTCACAGTCAATTAGTAAACTTTTCACTCGAATTTCTATAAACAAGAATTTTTAGTGAACAACCAATGACGATTCGTAAATGGAACTTACTGACAAATTTTTTGATATCCCTTTTCATGTTTATTATTACCAACGTCTTCTCGGGCGGCCTAAATTTATGAGAGATCTGTGGGCTGCAAGCATGAATTCCTGAAAGCCTCTGTTTGTAGGTACATTTTCTCTTCCAAGGGAGCCCACAGCCATTACGAAACCAGTGAAAAATGAAAGTTCGAGTAGTGTAACCATTCCAGTAAATTTGATTAGTGTTAGCCAGTCCATATTTAATACCAAAATAGTTCATCCATGTTATGGGTTTGAAAAGGGATTTTTAAAGTCAAATATAAAGTTCAAAACCTTGAATTTTTAATTTTTTCATGCTTGCTGTCAAAAGTGTGTTCCAAAAGTGAACATTGTTGATAACTCGTGTCACGCACGAGTGCTGAAAATTGTTATGACAATTGTGTAACACAACTCGTGGCATGCCATTTTGTTATCGGAAAAATCGTGTTTGAACAACTTGGCGGAGATATGAGGAATTTTCAATCACCTTACTTGCTTCATAAAGTATACTCGGTTATAATGCAGACCACCCCAGACGACGAAAGAAACCTAAACTGCTTTATGAAGTATATTCAGGGATTTGGCATGACGGTATCGTGTTTTGACCACGTAGTAATTAAACTTATTTTCGAAAAATAAAAGAATATAACTTTAAAGATGTATTAGAAAGTGAATCGGACCTTGATCTATCCTCGATGGTTTGTAAAACCTGTGGATATTAGCGAGGATT
>JAQGAS010001857.1:0-14612 GCA_034686365.1 Pachymerium ferrugineum
GAATGGAAAGGCGGAATGGAAAGGAGGAATGGAAAGGTGGATTGGCGGAACGGAAAGTCTGTGGAATGGCGGAATGATGGAAAAGGTTTTTTTTAAAAGCATTTTGTGAGGGTCACTTTAATCTAATGTAGGGCATACTCTGTAGGGTACTTCCGGTGTATTAAGTTTTTAAGGCCAAATTTGCTCTCATCAAAAAGCAGCGTTTGTACCCACCAGCACCTTGGACAAATATGTACATATTAGTCCAAGCCAGCACCAATTTGATAAAATTTGGTCAGGTTAGATTAGGTTAGGTCAGATGGGGTTAAATTTTTTTAATTAATCTTATCTAACTTAATTTTAAGAAATCTTACCTAACCAAACCTAATCTAACCTAACCAAATTTAACCGAACCTGACCAAATTTGATCAAATTTGACCAAATTTAACCAAATTGGTGCTTTTTGATGAGAGCTGGCCAAATGATTATAACTACCTTCTGGGTGATTTCAACATTGATTTTATTAAGAAGGATAAAAAAGTTAAAGATTTTGAAAATATGTGTAAAAAATTTCACATGAAGCCTGTTAATGACTTACCCACGCGCATGTCAAACAAAAACTGCTACTTGCCTCGATCGAATATTTGTGCCTAGGAATAGTGTACTGGCAGCATATGAACAGTTTGAGACTGAGGAATTAGATCATAGTGTTATTTCGTCGAGATTGCAACCTCTAAAAACAAGTCAAAAATTAAAAAGATAAAATCCCCGACGATAATGTCTTGTAATTTTTATAAAATCGACTGGCATAATTTTAATAGAACATTAAGTCAATGTGAGTGGAAAGAGTACACAAAGACAGTTGATACAAACATTAAATTTGATATTATGATTGCTAATTATTACGCAACTATGAACTTATATGCCCCGAGCAAAACAATACATCGTGAAACCAAGGGATGGTGGAATGCTATCATTGGCGACTTGAGCAGCGATAAAATCAAGTTATATAAAAGGTACACTAGAAAACCTAATATAACAACTTAATTACGACAGAGTTAAAAAGTGTTTAAAAACCGAAATAAGAAAAAGTAAAAGAAACTTGATGTTGACTAATATAGAATCTAAAAGTATATGGAACCTCGTAAATATTGAAGTTAAGAAAAGTGCAGTCTCTTTTGAGGTGAGAAATACCCATCAATACGCCGAATTCTATAACAATCCTATTGGAATTAATTATCAAGGAGGTGCATCGTCTTTGGAGCACAAAATGACAATAAACCCGAATTAGTGCAATTTGTGTCAGTTGACGAAGTCGAGGCGGTTGTGAGAAAGATGAGTAAGAAATCAATGATTGATCTCTATGATATACCAACTGATGTTTGGAAGAACAGTGACCAAGACTACCTTGACGCCCGTTATGAAAATTTCAGGAGTTCATTTCGATAGACATATAAACTTTGAATGTCAAATCGATTACTTAGTTAAGAAACTGAACCAATTGGTCTACGTTTTTAAAAAATTGCGGAGGACCTTAAACGCACAGAACAGATAACATTCATTAAGACTAAAGTGATTCCAGTGATATCCTACTCATCCGTGGTGTGAGCGGGTTGTAGTGCCCACTTAGTGAACAAGTTGAAAGTTGCATACAACAGAATTATTCGAGTAGTGTTTAACCTTGGTTTCGGTACCAGTGTGTCTGAATGCTGTAAACGTAACAGCATCCTGAGTGTGATTAATTTGTTAAGATATAAAGATCTTGTGCTGATATCAGCCATCTTACATGACAGCAATCATCCCTTGAGGGTAATTAAACAATTCTTTCTCGACTCCACTGAAACAAGATGTCCTCGACATTTTCTCTTCCAAGACCTTGACCATACCACCACTTTGAGAGATAATATTTTCCTATATAGAGCAATAAAAATTTGGAACACACTACCTTACGAAATTAGATCCCAAATTTATATATGTAGTAGAGCCTCTTGCCTGAAACGTTGTCGTCACTTTTGTAAAATTTTAAAACTTTTTATTTTAAAGAACGATTTATAATTATTTTTTCTTAATTTGTATTTAAGCTCTCAGCCCTATGTGTACCCTTGCATGTTTTTAAATAAATAAATAAATAATAATAATAATAATAATAATAATAATAATAATAATGTCGTTTTAAGTTCGACCTATCCTAACCTAACTTAACAAAAATAAATTAAATAGTGATAGTAAGTATATAATTAGTTAGGTTAGATGAGGATAGGTCAAACTTGAAACGAATTGAAATTACATTGGAAGTATCCTGCAGAGTATGCCCCTTACTTAGATTAAAGTGACCCTTACAAAATGCTTTTTAAAAGAAAAAAATAACTTTTTCGCCATTCCGCCATTCCAGACTTTCCGTTCCGCCAATCCACCTTTCTATTCCTCCTTTCCATTCCGTCTTTTGTCCAGACCTTGTAGAGATAAGCTTAGAAGCAATGAAAAGATCTTTCAATTATATAAGGAAGGTGTATGAAGGAGAAGCTGAAAGAATAACAAAAAAAAGTTTAATGCAGATGGTGCGGCAGTTAGAGAGAAAGGAGAAGGCATTTGGAAGAGTGAATGATTTAAGATCAAGACTGGAGCAGATAGAGGGATCAAATTTGGTTCAAAAGATGAAAAATAACGAGTCAATAGAGGACGAAACGATCCGGATATGCTATGTAAGTTTGGAACAGTCAATACAAAAAGATTGGAACGACCTACAAGAAACTAGAAGTTGTAAGTTATACTAAGAAGTGAAAAAGGATTTCATGACCGAGGACTACTTGTTGCATAGGATGCTGGAAGCTGGAAGATGGGCAAGAATTAGAATGGAAGCCTGGTGGAAAGGAAATAAATATTGGATAAGTCAGGAGGAAAGGAGATGCAGACAGTGCAAAGAAGAAAGTGAAACTTTACAACATGTCCTACACATAGAAAAAAGTCGCCATTTCACTCTATTTAAGGCGTTTTGCTTGTCCTACGGTGGACTCTGCATTTGGACTACTTCAACTTTAATTTTGGAGTACAAATACTCCAACTAATTTTGTAGCAACTTACTCCATATTGCAGTTAAACATACTCGTTAATGAGGTAAATCTTTAGAGTACCGGTACTGCTTAAGGGAGTAATTACACACCAAATTGGAATGTATTTCTACTGCATTTGGAGTTAAAATAAAATAAAATTTGTGTTCAAGGACACTAATGGTGGCGTCCACCATAGGACAAGCAAAACGCCTCAAATGGAGTGAAATGGCGACTTTTTTTCTGTGTGTAGATTGTAAAAAGTAAAGAGAACGTATACCAGAAGGATGGAGAAGACTAAAAAAAGATGAGTTTTATGAGACGTATATCTGACCATTGAGTGGCCCTATTGACAACAGGATGATTTGAATGATGGTGAGGATGTTTGGAGACCAGGAATGGTGACACGGAGAATGAAGAATATGGAACTCTAGCTAATCAATTAATGTTTACTTTTATTATGCTTATTTTTTTGTTATATGATATTTTGTAAAGATAATTACCCCCTTTCTAAAGGATAGGAAGTTCTAAGGAATAAAATACTTACTACTAATAAAAAAATTCTTTAAGGTTGGAAGAGTTTCTTTCTTATAATGGGGTTTAAGGAGTTAAAGACTTGTAAACATAGAAGAGATGAATCTGGAAGAAAGAAATAGATTTGTTTATTTATATTTTCAAATTGGGCTCAACTACCAAAAATTTGCATTTACCCTTGGAGAAAAACATAGCATTATTTTGAATACTAGACAGATTAGCTATATTTGAGAAAGGTAGGATTTTGGAGGAGAAAAAACTATCATGTTTGATAGATGTAGCTTGCTTCATTACAAATTTGATGGCCATATTTGGCTATAGGTGGATGTATCCATGCTGGTTTTGTAGTTAAATAGTTAGATGTCCACCTCTTGTTACGAGTTCTCAATCCTAAAGGTGTCACTTCAAGGAAAAAAACCAAGATTGAGGCACCGTAAATATTATGCAAAAGGTCCTAATTACATATGGCATGTGGATGGTTATCTACATACATAATACACTTAGGAAATCAATTGTTCTTTTTTTTCAAGTCATATCTCCAATTTCAAATCACCTTCAGCCATAAATTATATATCACTTTTTCTGTAGATGAGCCATAGATTGAAAAAATATTAAAAAGTAAATTAATCAAAAACTGTTTGCAACTTGAACGTTTTGATTGGCTGTCTCTGATTCAGGGAGGAGCCTGGTAAGACAATGAGAACAAGGCTTGCCGAAATTTTAAATTTTAAATTCAAGCATGTACTATGCTGCTTCGATTATTATTTTTCTATGGCTAAATAAATGAGTAAAAAAATACTTTTCAACTGACCTTTACATACATATAATAACTAAAAATCAGAATTACGAATAAATAGATAATAGATAAATAAATAAATAAACAAATAAATAGATAAAAGCCAATGAGAAGAAAGCACCGCCAATACAAAATTCTTTGCTTCGCTTCGGGAAGGAAATTAAAGAGTTTTTTAAATATTTAAATGTTTTACAAATGTAATTTTGTGTCAGTTAGGTTATATCACCTGTCGCCTTGAAACTGTCATCTACTACGCAAAGGCCACGTTTCCAAGATCTTGGCTTTGCTTTGGACAGGAGATTTAAATATAACATATTTTTTTTAAATAAAAAAGCCTGCATTTATATTAAAAGGATGGTTTGATTTGCCACGTTGGCAATGACCATTTATTTATGTTTATGTTGCTGCATGTACAGCAGAGGCCCCTGTGGAAATTTAATCAGCATTGACTAACTGATTACCAAAATATTGCTTCTAATCCATAGTTTCTACGTGGAAAATCCAAGGATCACCTTGCTGCAAATGTGTTTTTTGTTTTGTTTCTTTATAAGATTTAGCATTACTTCTATTAAGGAAAAAATTCCCTTCGGTAAGAATAAACAATTAGCGATTGATATTTGCTTAAATAAAACAATTTTTTGTTGTATTTCAGGGATCTTTTTTTTATCAAAAATTTTGTTTTATAATACAGATTGTTTTTTATGTTGTCTTAATAAAGTTTGTGTTAGAACCAGATAAGTCAGTTGACACCCAAAGTCCCATACAAGACTGCATGAATATATGTCTTTATTTCACAACCCTTTAATTCAACAGTGTATATAACAATATAACAATATAGTATGTATCAGTACAACAACAAATGAGAACAATAAGGTATAACTATTATTATAAACAATATAAACTCCAACATGCACTCCCATTTTTCTTTTGAGGTTTTTAAACCTCAACTGCTTCTGTGATTCCGAATTCACATTGGAAACCGTTTAATTGATGTTTGTTTGCTGGTTTGGTTAGGATATCTGCTGGCATTTTATTCGTAGGCAGGTAGGACAGTTTAATAAAATTCTTGTTTTGTTTGTCACGTAAATAATGAATTCTCCTACGGAAATGTTTCGTTGTATTGTGTAACACAGCATCCTTCACAGCTTTAATAGCTGATTGGCTGTCAGACCAAACCACAATTGGTAATGTAATTATATGCGATTGACCAAGTTCATCTAATAGATCATATGTCCATTGTAGTTCTCGTCCTGCCTAGTCTAATGCGTAGAATTCAGATTCACAGGTGGAATGCGCCACTTCATTTTGTTTTTTAGTCTTCCATGTAATTGCAGCTCCAAGAAAAGATGTAAGAAACCCACTGAAGGATTTTGAATCTGCAATTGACCCACCGAGGTCCGCATCTGCGTAAGCTTGCAAAATAACATCCGAATTATTGTAAGATAAATGATAAAACAAGGTCTTCTTTAGATAACGAAGTACCCTTAAAGCCATCTTCCAAGCAACCCTTGTTGGTCTGCGCTGAAACTGACCCAAGAAACTAACTGTGAATGATAAGTCTGGTCTTCTTCCAGTAACTAGATGTATCAAAGAACCAATCAATTCTTGATAACGTGCTGTTTCATCTTCATCAAGAAAATCAGTATCTTTATAAACAGCTTTTCTCATTCCTGGATCCATAGGTATGCTCACAGGTTTGCAGTCGAGCATCCCAAAACGTTTCAAAATCTTTTGTGCATAAACCTTCTGCGATAAATGCAATTGACACTCATTCTTTTCCACTTCTATTCCGAGTAGGAAAGACAAATCGCCCAATGATCTATATTCAAAAAAACGTCCAAATTTAATCTTCAAACCATTTAACACCTATGGGGTGACCACAGTTAACCAAACGTTGCTTGATTCGAAGGGTACGTCGTATATAGTTGTCCACCTTTTCATCTGCTCCAATCTTGCACGTTATTAAATCCTTGTAGAGTGTCCCCACCTGGTCCACTTCCTTAATGCATGAAAAAGTTTTAATTCTTGCCAGGCTTTAGAGGCTGATTTGCAATGTCCAATTAAGCCAAATTTATTTGCAGTAACAGCTGAGAAAATAATCGTACTTGCCTCTGCATTTTTCTTCTGCCAATTTCTTTTTAAGGTTTTCTCTGCTTCTGCCATTCCCGCAGCCTCAGCTGCATCTAAGTCCTCACGAGCTTTGGTTTCGGCCCCTGCCGGTTCCTCTTTACTTACATAACTCGAGCAGTCTTTAGATATCAATACACTCTCTATAATTGACGCCCACACTACGTAATTGGTATCATCTAACTTTGTAATATTCAACTCTTGACGAAAATCCATTGCTTCGATTTACCCCTAATGTTCTTTAGAATGTTCTTTTTAGGCCCCCACCTTGTTCTTCTGTTTTCCGTCTTTTGCCAACTCTTTCTTTGAAAAAACCAAATCAGCAATAATTCACAACCACCAAATTGTTTTAACCATACAGATGCAAACATCTGGGCCCATAACCCATGTTAGAACCAGATAAGTCAGTTGACACCCAAAGTCCCATACAAGACTGCATGAATATATGTCTTTATTTCACAACCCTTTAATTCAACAGTGTATATAACAATATAACAATATAGTATGTATCAGTACAACAACAATATGAGAACAATAAGATATAACTATTATTATAAACAATATAAACTCCAACAGTTTGTATACAATTTGTATTTTTAACATGTGCTGTGAAAAACCACTTTTTCAACATTAAAAACTGGGTGTGCTGTAAAATACTGCACGTTTTTTAAACAATATAAACTGTGCTGTGAAAATCCAAAACTGTGTGTGCTATGAAAAACCAAACGTTTTTTTAAACAAAATATAAACTGTTGATATGAAAACCCACACTTTTTAACATTAAAAATTTAAGATTTAAATATAACATATGTGACGTGACGGGGTTATAATGTTATTATAACCCTGAGTGTTATAATGTTATTACAACCCTGAGTCCTGTAATTAGCCTAAGACGCCATCCTGTAGCTACACTGTAAAAAAGGATGTAATTAGTGTATAATTGTTGCAATTACATCCCAAGGATGTGAATGGACACCCAATGGGATGTACATTAGGGTGTTATGCCCAGTTAAGTAAAACTTGGTTACCAAACACCTTTTGGATGTTGAGTGTTAACACCCTTTAGGTGCTGGAGCGACACAAATGGTGTACATGCTTGTGTAAACCTAGAGGATGTTTTAAAAAACACCAAAAAGGTGAGTGACCAGTTTTAACACCCTTTTGTGGGTGTTAATTGCTTTTTTATACACCCAAAAAGATGTATAAGCAGAAAGTTATGTCAATAAAAAGGCCAAGACGGCAAACCAAAATGACTGAAAAGTCAAAGGAGTATCTGGTTACACGTAAGGGTATTAAAACGTGACGTAAATAAATGCGTAAAAATTGTGGCCAGTTATTATTTACACTCAAATTAAAATAAGTTATCGCATTAACATGAGTGATTAACATGCATAACAGTGCAAGTAATAAAAAACTGAAAAATAAAACCATTAGGCCCTCTTACGATGAAACTGCAAACTAAAATTTAACATCCTTATTTACACCTTTTTGGGGTGTATTGAGTTTTAGTTTTCAGTTTCATCGTAAGAGGGCCAAATGGTTTTATTTCACAGTTTGTTATTATTTGCACTGTTATGCATGCAACTTACGTTTATGCGATAACTTATTTTAATTTGAGTGTAAATAATAACTGGCCACAATTTTTATGCATTTATTTACATTATGTTTTAATATCCTCACTTAAGACCAGACACTTTCTTGGATATACAGTCATTTCTTTTCAAGACATCTTGGCTGGTGAATAGCTTTGTTATTTGTTTGCACATCATGTGTGTTTCTGTTAGTGACGGGTTTATACGAGACAAACAACAATGGCTTCAGTGAGTCGCAAGTCTGTTGCGATAATCGCTGATGCTAATGGTGCATTACCATTATATGTCAATGACGTCATTAATATTAAAATAAAAATAATACCAAATTGTCTCCCCAAATACACCTTTAAGTTGTCTGATTACACCTTTAAGGTCTAGATTTACAACCTAACTACACCCTTTGGGGTGTCTATTGTAATGGGATTAACTGTACCCAGTTGGATTTGGCATTTAAATTGTTAGACATTAAGATTGTTATTTAACAATACAACAAATAAAATTGTCACTTCATTCATGATCATGTAAGAGAAAGGTTGTATTCGTTTTGCCCCACAGCTAACCCTAACAATGGTTATGAGCCTGCAATTTTTTTCAAAAAATCATAGAGAAGTATAGAAAGTTGCATGGATTATAGCTGTGTAGATATGCACTGGATGTCCATTACACTTTAATTAAATATGAAAATCTAAAAAAAAAATTTAAGAAAAGAACATCCTCCATAGTTCAAAACCTTCTAGAACATCAAGATGGTGGACTGTAATTTCTAATCAATAGAAAAGTTAAATGGTAAAAATTATATAACATGGAAATTCAGAGTACAGACATTATTGGATCATAAAGATTTAAGTGATCAAATTTCAAAAGGACTGCCAGTACAAGTCTCAACAGAGACTGATATGTTTTTTGAGAAAAGATATGTTACTTGGTTAAAAAACGATAGAGAAGCCCTAAATATCATTGTGCAAACAGTAGATCAGAAGCAACTGCAGTCTATTTTAAATGTCAAAACAGCCCAACAAGCATGGCAAGAGTTGAAAACGAAAAATCAAGGTACTGTAGCTGAATTAAAATTAAGCCTAAAATCTCAGCTGGCAACCTTGGGAATGGCTCCTATGGAATCAGTAGCTGATTTTATTAGTAGAGCTGTCATAATTGATCAACAGTTGCGTGAATTGACAGTAGTCACTGATGAAACTAAAATATGTGCAGCTATCATCAAAGGCTTAAGAGATGAATTTCAAGAAGTAGTGAAGAGTTGTGAGGTCTTCGGACTGTCGAATTTGACAATTCAATCACTACAAAGAATTTTGCAGTCTGAGGAAGTTAGAAAACAACAGCAAAGTTCATCAGGAGCAGCATATTTGTCAAGAGGCAGAGAAAATGCAAGAGGACCAAGGAGAGGCTTTGGTAAAGCAAGAAGTTCTAGATTACGCCAGACTTCATCACACGCATCTGGAAGAGGATTTAGTATAATTTTACTTTACCGGGCCTATGATCAATCGTTTTGAAAATATCGATTCAGCGTGACCAAATTAGTATGAAAACATTAAAATTTTGTGGCGGTCGATTGTTTTTAAAAAGTTATTCACGATGAAAAACGCCAAAGCTGTTTGTGCATTAGAGAGATGAGTCGCCATTGTTGATCAGTTACTTTTTCTGGTGTGAGTGAGAGCTGTGGGCAGCGGTAGAAACAATTTGGGTTTGCTGTGGGTTAGGTTAGGTCGGGTTGGGTTAGGTTTGTTTTGTGTGGGTGGTTTGGTCTTGGGGGTGGTCTTTTGTCTTCTGATTTCTTTCTTTCTTCCTCTTTCTTGATTATTTTTTATCGGGTAAGGTTAGGGGCATATCGACAAAGTTTCACCGGGTATGATCAGTTTCACTGGGTATGGGGCAGCCCCTCCCCCCAACGATAAAAATGACGTAACAATAAGCACGCGCCTAACAATGGACACGCGCTCAACAATGGACATGAGCCACCAAGGAATCAAAAGAAAATTATCAACTAAAATTCAAATTTAAAAATCCCACCAAAGCAAACTAATAACAGATTAAAAGAAACGCAACAGTAGACTCGCTCCCCCCCCAAAAAAAGAAGTCATTACTAAAAAAATAAATAAAGCCCAGAATCTTCTTACAAAAGTTCAAGCAAAAGCAAATTAAAAAAATCATAATCAAAGATCATAAATAAAACGATTTCGATAATACAATGTGCTCTGATTAAATTAATGACATATTTTGTCGCTAGATGGCGTTAGCAGTCAGAGCGCCATTTTTGATTTGAATTGTTTATTTTGTGTCGTCTGCTATGAATTTAATTGAGGTTTATAACACTTTTTCGTGGTCTTGTTCTTGTGAGTATGCGGAAAAAGATGATATAATGAAGGAAAAACGAAGGTCGGCGGTTGAAAAGCTGATGGAATGGGATTTAATCCCTCGAGAAGGAAATTACAAGTGTTTAGCTGGCCATGTTATGAAACTTGAAGGTGATGTTTCAGAGTTAGATGGAGTTAAGTAGAAGTGCAGAGCTAAAGTAAACAAAAATAAAAAAAGCTGTCAATTTGCAATTACAGGTAATGTGCCTGAGCTCCAAAACTTTCTTGGTTTTAATATTTTCTTTCTTTCTAGTTGTTCTATTCGCAAAAACACTTTCTTTTACAAATCCAAACTCATGTTATTCCAAATTATTGGCTTTGTGAGATCGTGGTTGGATGGGGTCTCTTTGGGGGTCATTTTGAAGCAAGTTAGCATGAGTCCAAAGACTGCAGTGGACTGGGCGAGTTTCTGCAGGGAAGTAGTCTTTGATGCCATGATTAAAAAGGGCCAAAAAATTGGAGGAGCTGGAAGTATTGTGGAAATTGACGAATCCAAATTTGGGAAACGGAAATATCACCGTGGTCATCGAGTTGGTGCGTGATTTTTATTTGAAATGGAAATAAAATAATTTTAAGTTTTTTTCTTGTTTAGAAGGGCAATGGGTTTTTGGGGGTGTTGGATCGTGAAAAAGAAGAGTTTTCTAGTTCCTGTTGACAAAAGGGATAAGGACACGTTACTGGCTGTCATTAAAGATTGGATTGAGCCTGGAACTATTATTTATTCTGATTTTTGGAAGGTAAAATGCTTAAATTTTGAGCACTGTATTAAAAATAATTTTTGAAATTAAATATAGGCTTATGATTGTTTGGGAGATGAAGGGTACGTGCACGCTAAAGTTAATCACAGTTACCACTTCAAAGACCCTGAAACAGGAGTCCATACGAATGGGATAGAGAGCACTTGGCGCCACGCCAAAAAAATCTTTCCTGAATATTCGAGGAGAAAACAATTTTTTGGGGGTGTGTGCCTTGTTATTCATTTACAACTTAAGTTTTTTATTTTATTTGGATTTATTTTAACTAGGGTACTTGGCGAAGTACATGTTCATGAAATCGTGTAAAACTTCCAAACAAAATCCACTCTTACGATTTTTCAAATTTGCGGGGGAATTATATAACCCTTTAGATGGAATAGGGGACATTGAAGAAGAAGATGAGGAAGAGTTGTCTGATGAATCAATTAATGAATGTGGACTAGAATAAAATTTTAACTGTTTTTACCTTTTAAAATTGCCTTCTGTTTGTTATTATCGATTACTTATGTCTGGAAATATGGCTGCACAATAGAGCAAATGAGTTTGTTGTGATTCGTTATTTCGATATTGAATCGTATCGCCCGCTAGTAAAAATCGATTCCTTTTGACTAATTTGACTACAGAGAATCGATTTAAAACACTTTCATGGCGATTAGCGATATGCCCAGTATTGTAAAATTGTTCCGAGGATTTGTTCAACCAATGACCTGTTAGAATTGTGGCAAAATTGCACATCGAGCATCTGATTGTTGGAATGCTCCTTCCACATCGTCTGGAAGAGATTTTGGTAATAAACCAAGAGAAAGAGGTCAAAGCGGACGATTTAGAGGTTTTTCAGGCCAAAGATTTAAAAGTGCAATGAGCAGTGAAAATAATATAGAACAAAGTGTGAAATCATTTGCTTTTTCAGCAGAAAATGCAAATGAAAGTAAAATTAAAACTCAAGAAAATAGTGCTATGTGGTACTTAGATTCTGGTGTTACAAGTCATATGTCTGGAGATAAGGATTTGTTTAAAGATTTGGTTAAATTGCAAAACCAATCAGTAATACTTGCTGATGGGCGAAATTTAGCTGTTTTAGGCAAGGGTAAAATTACATTAAAATTAGTGAATAATGGTGAACAAACAGGTTTGATTTTTGATGATGTTTTATATATACCAATGTTAAAAAATAACTTAATATCGATAGGTAGAATTTCAAAATAAGGATATAAAATTGAATTTAAAAAGAGTGATTGCAAAATTTTGACTCATACAGGTGAACTGGTTTTTTTCTGCTAAAGAGGAAAACGGTTTATTAACTACTAGCAATTTTGCCCGTCGCTTTGCTGACGGAATTAATAGCTTTACACAAATATCATTTAAATACTAATATCTTTGTGTAAAAGTTCTATGATAAACATTTGTAACACTTCTGTGAAAAATTTGTATCACATCAGGTACAGATTCAAAAAAAAAAAGAAATATAGAATGTACTCCTTCTAAGTCCCTCCCTGATCTATCAAATTTTAGTTAAGTTAAGTCTTCCTGGCAAAAACAAAATCTCACTAACCAAATTGGCCAAATTTATTTATTCACCCTCTACTTTTAGCCCGTCGCTTTGCTGATGGATTTCACAGCTTAGACAAATATCATTTGAATTCTAATATCTGTAAAAGTCCTTTGATAAATAGAAAGAAACGTAGAATCAACTACTTGCAGCTCCCTAACGGTCGCTGCTCGCTACCCGACCTATCAAATTGTAATTAAGCTTTCCGGTAAAAACCAATCTGTTTTAGGCCAAGTCCAAATCGACAATTGGTTTTTGGACACTGACATTTAAATTTTTAAAACAGAAATAAAATCATCTTGCAGCTCCCTAATGGTTGCTGCTCCTGCCCATCACTATAGCTTTTTTAAAACTTAATCAGTAAATTTTTTTTTGCCAAATCCAAATTGATCATTGGTTTTTGGACACATACATCTGGCATTTCAAAATTATGTTAAAATAAAACAACCCTAAAAAATATAACCACTATTTCATGAGTAAAGTAATATAAAAATTTAACAAATTTAAGTTCAAACAATCTTCATGAACAAAAAAATATTGCTTTATTTGTGTATAAATTTTGTCAGATTCATAAATTTGAATCTGAGACATGACCACATTGGCAAAATTATCAATATTCACTCGCCTGTGATCATTGCATTACATCGAATTTTAACGTTGTAAAAACATTGGCGCTGTGATCAGCGGCGGGTCTAAAAATAGTCAAAGTAAAATATATATCGGTAATCGGACTTGTTTTGTCATAATCTAATTTTTTAAAAGCTGCGGATAGTCTTAGTGCTTTGAAATAAATTTTAACTCCTAACTGCTGCACTGTGCAAGATTTGTAAACACTTGCTGTGTTAGCTGCAGAACAAACCCCATGTTAAACATCGTCGGTAGCTCATTCATCATTTACGATGAAAAAATTCAAATAAAAAATTTAATTTTCAACACATATATTTATTTTTATCGTTACTAACTAACCGCACGTAGATTTCCTGTGGATGGGCAAAATGTTTATAGAATTAAACGCAAACACTCCGCCGAAGCGGAGATTCGAGTTGGTAGCCATTTGCACAATGATGACGCGAACTCTGGTGGCATTGAGCGTCCCTTCGGAAAAAACACGTTTTTCACTTTTTTAACTAATTTAAATGCAAAAATTTACAAATCTAATGCACGATTGCACATCCTGGGCATACAGGCTACCTTCGTGCAAAATTTCAGATTTTTACAGTCAATAGTTTTTTCGTACGGCTGCGGACAAACACACACACACACACACTTCGTTTTATTATTATAGATTGCACTACACTGTTAAAAAAAGGTGTCATGGAACACTTAAAAAGGTGTTTTTCACTTGTTGCTATGTTGACCTCCTAAAGGTTGTTGGGAATACCACTCGATGGGGTGTTTAACGACGCCACGACCGACGGTGTTTGTGGGCACCATCCTAATATGGTGCTACGCAACACCCCAGGGCGGTAGTGTTTCCCAACACCCCTGGCCAGCGGTGTTTGTACGCACCTCCTCCCATAGTGTTCCAGTACACCTTGTTGACATGGTGTCAGTGAACACCGTACGAAGCTGGTGTTACACAACACCTATCTGGGCGGGCGTTTGCACACACCATTCCGAGTGGTGCATGGCAACACCCATAATAGGGCACATTTATACCCTTTAGGTGTGCAATTACACCTTAAAGGGTGTAGTTAGAATGTAAATCTACACGTAAAAGGGTGTAATTAGGGTGTACACGGACAACTTAAAGGTGTATTTGTGGACACATTTTGTTTTTAGTTTGCGTTTAATATTTACGATGTCATTGAGACATAATGGCAATCCAGCCATTCGGCGTCAGCAATTATCGCGATAGACTCGC
>JAQGAS010001858.1:0-14602 GCA_034686365.1 Pachymerium ferrugineum
CTTGAATATTACGCTACAAGTTTTTAAAACTCTGTAAAGTTGTAATTATGTAAATTCTTCCATTAAAACAAATATTACGCTACAAACCCCAATTGAATGTTCTATTCATAACAAACCACAACTTAAACATTCAATAACAACCAACAAACCTTGTAATGTAATAACATTGGGTATTTAATATTGTATTGAAAATGTAATTACAATGTCAAAAACATCAATATAAGCCAAAAAGCTTAGTTGTAATAAATCCCGCTACAGAACCATTGAATGTAGTGATATGCGATTCCAAATATGTAGACTCCTCAAGCTTCAAATAATAAATGAAACACCAGATTAGACCCAAAGTGAAAAAAAGACCGTCCAATCCCTTGGTGAATTTAAGACATTTAGTGCAGAACCACTTAATTGATTTCCATTGAAAGTTAAAAAGAAAAAGATACAGTGGGGCTGTCCACTTGAAATAACAGAACATGAGAACGACAAAAATTATAAACAACACCGGAAACATAGCTTCCATTGAGTAAAATGCTTCTTCATGTTGCTCGAGAGCATTCATCGTGAGTATTTGCTGATTGTCTAAATGACTTGGATAAGCAACAAGTGACAATATGTCGCCCAATGTCTGCATTCCAAAGTAGGTGAAATCTCGGGGGATTTTGTAGATTTCCTTAGCGAAACCGTAGATGGATGGGTTGTTCGCGCGTTTTTCAACTGTTATTGTGTCGCCGGAAATACTGATGCCGGCTAACTCATCGTTGTTTTTCACTTTCAATTTCCATCGGTTTGTCGTGCTGAATACTTCTCCTAAATTTTGGTTCATGGTGTCACTCTGCAAGCTAGAATTTATACGCTGTTTAGAAGATTGTAAACTAAGATACCGTACTTAAAGACTCCTGCTATGACGCTATGTGTACTTACAGCAGTTGCATTCAATGTCTACTTGTTTTCTATGGCGACTGTTACAACTTAACTTTGAGGTCATTCACGTTGTCACTCCTGTTCCAGAATGAACACGTAAGGTGATATATAGTATGATTTACAATAAGTGCTTCCCATTATACTATCAAGACCATTAAAAATAGCAATACACTTTTAGGAGAAATGTATTTAAAACTAGCGAGGTTTTTGTGAACATTTGGATTTGTTCATTGTTTCTTTGTTGGTGTGTATTTCACAATTACGTTCATCTAATATCATTGTTTTAATTTTGATTGTTTGTATTTGATATTTGTTCTTTACATCCCGCATTTCTTTACTCTGTTTTCCTTAGGCTTACAGATTGTGACGGGGTCGGGGTCTATTGTCCCGACACAAGGCGCATACTGGCCTCATTGTAAACAAAAGAAGTTTTTAATGTAAAAGCCAAGATGGTTTGAAATGAAATGACCTTACATTCAAGGCAAAAAGAACTTCCAAGTAAATACAAACACAACTTTCTTTCCTAGCTTGACACCAACAGGCAACAGCCACATGACAAGATTGGTTCTGCCTTGCTTCCTTTAGTGGTGACTTTTTACGTTTTACATAGTGGGAGTGAGATAAAAAGACTTTCAACTTGGATTTCAGAATTGTAGAATAGTGTTTGTTATGGAACTGGAAATTCTTGATTTTTTGTGATTATATTGACCTATTTACTATAGTGATTTTGAATGTTTTCCAACTCATTACTTTGTTCCACCGGACACATTGTTTTCTTGGCTCAATATACACTTGGCTCCTTTTATGGAGCCTAAGCTCCGACACGTGTGCATTCGAGAATGATATGAGTTCTTCATTTTCATTTATTCATTTTTATGTTTCTAGGACCGTTTAACGCACAAAACATAATAAAAAGAAGGAAACCACCAAAAACCCACTATCCACAACGATCTCACTCCATCGCGACCACCGTTTAAGGTTTGTCGCCGCCGCCTTGGCTTTTCCATTTTTTTTTTTTTTTTAACTTTTCACCCTTTCTTTTCTCCCCCCCCTCCCCCCTCCCCCCTCCAACTATTCCATCATAATTGCCATAGCTGATGTTGCTGAATTTATTTTAGTACGACATTCGTATTCGTCTATGTCAAAAAAAGTTTGTATAAAACAAGAGTAGGCATTTTGCAGTATTTTGGCACTATTATATAGAAAAACAACAAAAAAGAATGAAACCTTTGCCGACAAGATGTAGGTTTTTTGCACTTGTTTTTTGACATACAGCACTGATCTAAACTGCGCTATGCAAATTGCAGAAAAGGATCGGTATTTTATCACTGCAAGTTGTGACAAAGAATTTTTAACGTTTAAAACAAATTTAATGCCCACAACACTCCCTACAACTACATAGTAATCAGGATAATGAACTGAATTATTCTCAGAATACTCGTAACAACTAAAATCCTCAACTCGGAAATCCATGTTTTTGAATAGTTTAGGATTTAGGAATGAAGTGTTGCATATTATCTCCGTTGCAAAGTGTTTGCTTCTTGCCAGTTTAATGTTATTTCTATTGATGTGCATCGACGTGTACAATCTATTAGTGTAAGTTTTTACCCTTTTCTACTTGCGCATACTAAATTTTGTAATAAATTTTTGCAGATACACAATAAAGTATACGATAAACTTTTTCTTTGAAGATGAACTTTGCAAAATCTTTGCAATATTAATAAATGTCATACTTCAAAAACTACAACAATTCGACCCAAAATATTACAATTTATTCAAAGAGTTTTCTACAGCTTTTTTAAAGATTTCCGAAAATATTGCAGCTTGAATTTTGAAATATAAAAGAAATATTATGTCTACTCTGAGATCAAATGGAGTTACTGAATAACAACAGCTATTTGTTTTTCAATGTTTTATTCTCATTTATAAACTTTTCAGTTTTTATAAGCTTTTCAGTTTTTTATAATCACAGACAATTTTGTAATGGTTTTACTATCAATAGGTAAAACCGAAATATGAATCGTCAAAATCTAATTCACTCCACGGGTTATCAGTTGGTTTAAGAGGAAACATCCACCAGAAAGCTTCATATATCATTGTAATAGTTATTTCAAAACAGAACTGAACTACAGAACCTTTAAACTCGGTAATGTACATTTCTACAAACTGAGAATCAGGTTTACAAATACAAAAGACCAACCAAATGAAAAAAGTCGTTCCACTATAAGAGTCCACTCCAAACAATTTAACTAAAGGTCGACTTAGATACCAGTATAATGCAGCAGTCCATTTCCAATAACAAAATAGTAAAAAGTAAAAACAATTTAGCACATATACAACCACGCCATCCAAACTTATTTTACAATCTTCGTTACAAATAATGTCTTCAGGAAATATCATCTGCAATTAAGAAATATTCTCTTAAATTACAGAAATTTGTGTGTATTTCGATTCTCACCTTTCTTTAATTTTTTAGTTTGGGCTAGGATAACGTGACTGGCTGCATTCAACGTCTTTGTTCAAGTAATTCGCCTAAATTTTGTGGCTGACTTTAACTGAAAAAGTGTAGTTTCAAATTTGAGGATACATAATACGCTACAGTTAGGTAAAATGTCATCAAAACAATTGACACAACTTTACTTGTTTTTAACGAGATCCTATGGGATTCATAGAGAAGGAAACAAACATTGACAGCTCATTCTTCTGGATGCCAGTTTTATAGCAGTTCACTCGTTGTGCTCATATTAATTTATTGGTTAACAATGTTCTATAACCCTAAAAGCAAAATTTGTGAGTGTTTGCCAATTTAAAAAATAGAGGGAGTTGAAGAATTTTAATTGGCATGGAGAACTTGTAGAATTAGAAACAGTTCGGTGCCAAAGAAATACACCCAAGAGGTGTATCGAGTACAAAGCCCCAAGTCAACACCATTTGAACACAAAATGGAGAATGCTGAACACCTAACTGGTGTTTAAGGCGCATTTACACCCTTATTACACCTTTATTTTTAACAGTAAAAAGGGAACTACAAATGATAACACAGAGGAATATCGCTACACTACACAACACTGATTAAAAAAAAAAAAGATTATCAACAGAAGTTTATTGACTCGTTACAAAATACAAAACAAATTTATTCAACGAGCATCTCATTCACTCATCAACTAAATCACTCTGATCAAAATATCTCGTCACCAAACAAATCAAAATTCAAACATGGCAATCGTGCACCATCATTATCAATAGCAGCTCTCAAATTAGCGCAGTACCGAACTAGAGTTCTCAACAACGAACAAGCATCAGGAGTGAGCGGCTTCTCCAAACACGCTAACAACGCGAAGAACCATCTCCCTTGCGCTGGTGTAAACCCAGTCGTCTCAAACCAGGCCAAATGATAGTTCAAAACTATGTGAAAGGAAAAACTGATCGTTGCTGCTTGCAAGACATCGAGTCCCGTGTGAAAGAACTGGAGTCCCGTGTGAAAGAACTGGAAGAGGAAAATGTAGATCTTAATTATCATGTGATAGTTCAAAACTACTCAATCAACGGCTGAGACATTTGAACCACAATACTCACAAGAGGTAATAGACCGTCACTCGGAATTTGAGCTGACAGAATTCCCGAAACAAAGTTTACACCAGCCAACGTTATCGTCCATATTCGGTAGCTTGCCATTCTCATCTTCATCTTGTTATAAATTCCTTTGGTCTTCCTTAATAAGGGCGCTATCTTTGCGCTTGTTTTTGTCTTCAGTGATCAGATACAACTTTAGCAGGAATATTGCTACATGCATTTTGTGAAACTGTGCGTTCTTGTATAACTTAACAATGCTTTAGTTATCCTTACACTGATTATTATATGTGGATGGATGGCGAAGGGCCAAATAAAGATCACGTGCATGTAACCCTAAAAGGACAAAATCTGTGAGTGAGTGAAGAATTATGGAAGGATATGAAAATTTTGATCATTCATTGGATGTGGAAAATGAAAATGCCGTTAGAGAAGAATTTGAGGAAATTACTGATATTGTCAAACCAAATAACCAAATTGAAAATAATGATGTTATGGAAGTAAATTCACAATATGTTTGTAGATTTGGAGACGGTATAGAAGAGAATTGCGGGGTTCGGTTGTGTTTAAAAGATTATGAAGATAAACCATTTTTAATAAAGAAAAAAAAGAAACTTAAAATTTTGATACCAACTGATGCAATCATTTCGGATTTAGATGATAATGATATTTCGTTTACAAATTCCTACGGTAGTGATACCAATAATTTAAAAATAGAAAAAAAACCATCTACAACTATTACGTAATTTTTTAATTTGAATAATTTATTAGACGACTGACTTATTTATCATTTCTTTTCATTGGATAATTCTAGTTTACGCTGTCCATCGAGTCAAATTATCAATTCAATTGACTGCAATGTATCCTTTTAATGCGAAAAAGGCAAAAAATTACACTATACTTAACAAATGCAGGTAGAAAGATGTAAAAAATTATACAAATTGACTAAACAGCCACGACGGTTCATACCAAAAGAAAAGAGATCAAGCTGTGCAGTGGAGCAAAAACCTTGCAATTATTACGACTGGTTAAAGAAAAGACATGCTGAGCATGAATCAATAGACGCATGTAAAAGGTTCAGTTGAGGACAAACTGTGAAAATCAACTCATTCATTTTATTGAGTAGCTAGCCTGAAGAGTATTCGAAAGAAACGTAAGTCGTTGCAGTTTGATTTTCCGCCCGGTTTTATGGATTTAGCAGATGAAGCATTATCTAAATGGGATTGCTCATGGAGATGCGAAAAAGATTCAGAACTGATACCCAATCCAACGTTATGTGGAAGACCTTTGAGATTGACGTCATCGAAAATGAATCAAATTAGACGAGTTTATTCAGAAGTTAATTTGGAAACATTTTCTTCATGTGAAGATGATGATGCGTTTAATTTAATTCCGAAAAATATTTTAAATTTTAACGTGTCTGAAAAATGTTTATGTCAGGTATGGAATTATACTGCGGGTTCAGAGTGACATAAATATTTTTTTTTTTTTTTAGAATTCGAAATCAGAAAAGTTAAGGAAAAGCATGAAAATGTCTTGCCTTCATTCAGCGTCTTTTAAATGCAGAAAAATTTCATTTCTTTTCTTGCCTTTACCAATGCAATTTGGAGAAAACGACTTGCGAAATAAGAAGGAGCAATATAAAATGAAAATTGAGTGCCTGAAAAAACAAGATAGTGAAAAAATGGAAAATATTGCTGTGTTTTATCATTACAGCTGGGCGAGGCTACGATTTGCTCAGGTAAAAAAAAAAAAATATGCAAACAATTTTAATATACTCAAAAGATTTTCACAATTTTTGTTATATGATTAACAAAGAATTATTAATTTGAATTTGCAACAGTTTAAAATGTGTAGTTAACATTTAGCAGATATTTAATTGAATTTTTTTTTTTTTTTTTTTTTTTGTAGACGTTGTGTTACAATTTTTTACACATAATAACTAATCACCTAACAGAAGTATTCGACTACCAGACGTTGTTTAGTTTCAAACCCCAAAATATAGCCGCACAGTTGACAATAATAGATGCCCAATTACTTCAACAAGTTGACGAAAATGAGGTTTATTATCTCATAGCTGGTCCCAAGATTTTAAAAGTACTCAACTTTAAAGATTTCATTCAAACTAAAACGAAAAAAAAATATTCTCCGATGCATTGCAGGGAAATGCACCACATTTGAAAAGCCTCGTTGCTTGGTGTGATAGAGTACATAATTTAACAGTGACAGAAATATTATGCGAAGCCAACAAGAAAAGAAGAAGAAAAATTTTCAATCATATTTTAAAAGTCGTCGACTGTTTACTCGCTTTGAACAATTTTAATTCCTCCTACACAATTTTATGCGCCGTTTTCTCTCCGCCATTAATTGATGAAGTTGACGGCCTAAATTTACCGTTAGAAAGTTTAATGATTATTTAAAACACAGGATTAATTTTAGTAACTTAATTTAGGAATTGTGAACTCCTGAAGTGTCTCTGGTCGAGAGTGCAAAGTGGGAGAGTGAATTTAATAACAAATGTTTTATGTGCGGATATTCCAGCTGTTATACACTTCGGAGATTTTATTGGACTCTTGTTTGGAGAATATCCCATTAAAGATTTGGCCAAAGGTATAAAACTAATGGAATTTTATGTCAATTTTTTTTAAAACTTACTTTTTAGCATCTTCATGGAATGTGCCCGTAGTGTTGGTTGAGAAAGAGAAACAAAATATGTTGAAAAAGGACAGATCGGAATGTCATGATGAAATAGTTTGGGATTGGTGTAGATGCCCAGAAGAGGAATTAGCAGAGCCACCAATTAAAAAGGTACATTTTTAATAATTTTGGAAATCAATATGGATTGTATAAATTTTTATTTCGGTTTAGTCATCAACTAAACAAAAATGGTCAAAACCAAAAATTTTTAATATGAATCAACCACCTGTTTCATTATTTGCTATAATTAATCATTATAAAGATGCTGTTAATGGGTATGATTTAAACGAAAATTGTCGTATTAGGAAATATCTTTTGTGTCAACCGTATAATAGTGCTGAAAAAAATTTTACAATACGTAATATGTATAAAAAATTAAATAAGAAAAACTGTCGAGTTTATACTGTCGGTGAATTCACTTCCTACAAAAGAAAAATTATCTACAAGGAAACCTTGAGAAGTTATATTTTCACTATAGCAATATTATCGATTTAGATATTGTTGATAAAAAAGAATGACAAGTTGTCGGTTACAGGTCAAAAGTTGTTGGTCTAAGTCACAAGTTGTTGGTGTCAAGTCAAATATTATGCAACTGAGTGCCAAGATAAGTGCCAACTAGAAGAAAAAAATCTCCTGGTCTGATTCGGGGTCTTTGACTCGATTCTATTTTGTTTCTTGCCGCTTCTCAGTCGACCGACTTAGGAAATTCGAATCGACGACAGGAAACTGGAGCTGGGAACACCTTCTCAGTTTCTACAAATCTGATCTAAGATTTTGTTTGGATGAAGGGGTTTTGCTTGTAACAACTTTGCATATGGTTTCTACAAAGTAAAGCGCTTGTTCCGAGACGGATTCATGTTCTAAAGTTCCATCAGTTATCTTTTAAAGAAACTGTTGGGAAAATAAAATAGAGATTGACCAAGAAAGAAGCAGTATCTTCTGTCCAACCGATTGCTAAAACGACTAGCAAGCAGAAAGAAATGGACAGTAGTGACGAGGAACAACTGTACTATGTTAAGGTGGCGACCTGTGGAACAAAGAAGAATAATGAATGGATTTTTGACACTGGCGCCAGCAATCATGTATGTAATAGCAAGGAGCTATTTGTCACTTACAAGAAGACATTTGGAATCACAGTTGAGCTAGCTGATGGACACAAATGCACTGTTAGTGGACAAGGAGATGTTATAATTCCAGTGATTAAAGGCAATCAGATATCCAATTTTACATTGCAAAAGGTTCTGCATGTTGAAACTTTTCCCAACAACGTTGTATCTGCAAAGCGATTTGATGATTTACAGTACACTTACATTGGGATGAATGGAACTGTAGAAGTGAAGGATAAAGATGGTCATTTAATGTTCGATGCAATTGTGAACACACAGGGCTTGTATCAAGTGAACATTTGTAATTCCGTTGAACATTACATTTACTTCGAGGTGGATTATTCTTTGCCCCAAGTTGATGCTGTACCTCCTTTGCCAATAGTGGGGGATACTGGTGAGCTGGTATTGGCTGCAGAAGGTGAAGATGACAACTTGGCTGCAGAAGCTGAAGATGACAACTTGGCTACAGAAGATGACAATTTGGTTACAGGAGATGATACTTAGAATCAGTAGATAACCTGAGTAGAGGTGGACAATCAACTTGTCAACAAGATTTGTCAGAAGGATTGAGTCCTACTGTAGAGGTCAGTGGGGGTGTCGATCATGAAGGTTGCAGTGGTATTCAAAAGAATCGTGCAATAGTGGATGACAACTCACTTGAAGTCAGTTACTCAATTGTGGACAATTGTGGTGTTGAGGTGAATGCAATGTCCAAGAAGACTCAGAGGATTAAGCCAGGATCTAGAGTAAAAGAACCAATTTTGTTTGAAAATGAAGATGAGAAGTCAGAAAGTCAGAAAGATGAAGTGCAATTACCTCTGCGACATTCTTCAAGAATATCCAGGCCACCTGAACGTTTTGGTTATTGAGTTGGAAAGATATGCTTGATCTTGAAGAGGCTTAACTTCAATTTGTTGTGAATTTAAATAATTTGTATTCTTCTTGGGTTAATTTGTTGAATTGATTATATAATTTGTTGAATCCAAATTATTTGTATCTTGATGTAATTTGTAAGTTATTTTTCCTATATGATTTGTGGAGACTTCTTAATTTGTAAGAATTAGTTACACTTCGTAATTTGTGATGATTTTCGCTTTTCTTTTTAAAGTAAGAATAATTTGTTGTGATCCTTAAATGATTAGAATTTGTATAATTCTGTTAAGATGATTTATATAATGTGTGAAAGCCATCTTTATCGCGAGTGGGGGTTTTGTTGAGTAATAATTGTAGCGCGTAATAAAGATGTCTTATGACATTATTGCGCATGAGCGTATGTTATCATTGTAATCTGCGTGTGTGGTGTGTTCTGCTGGAAAGCAAACAGAGTAAAAACTTCTCTCTCTTCTCTTACAAATCAATCTCTATTTTATTTTCCCAACAAAAGGTCGAATTCCTAACCGTCTCACTCTCGTGTTTGGCATGTACTTGGATTTCATCTTGGACCAGACATCTTTTGGATCTTCTATGCCCTTTATGGGACCTTGGAATTCCGGTTCTATGGACAAAGCTATCGTCCCATAAGCCTGTTCTCGTCTGCCAGATCGTCCGTCATCATCATCATCTTCACCCAAAACTGTTTTCCACAATTTTTGTTTCTTCAAGACAAGCTCCATATTGAATGACCAATCCTCGTAGTTCGTCCCACGGAATTTGGGAACTCCGAATGCCTTGATGGAACTTTTGTCCGTCATATTATCGTAAAAATTCGAAAGTTCGAAATCGAAACCTAACTGTGAAAATCTTGTAATTACCGATTTTCAATGTGACAAGTCCAATCACTGATGTATAAATGTTCGCGCGTTAAATCCACAGTAAATGTCACTGTCCTGGGCCCATAACCTTTTGTTGGGAAAATAAAATAGAGATTGATTTGTAAGAGAAGAGAGAGAAGTTTTTACTCTGTTTGCTTTCCAGCAGAACACACCACACACGCAGATTACAATGATAACATACGCTCATGCGCAATAATGTCATAAGACATCTTTATTACGCGCTACAATTATTACTCAACAGAAACCAGTTTTGTTTTTGTAAAAATTTAAAAACAAAATTAAGGATGCCTACTTGCTTTATGAAGTATACTCGGTCGGTTATTCCAATAGCAAACCATAGTAACCTAAATTGCTTCATAAAGTACATTCGGCATCCTTGAAACGAGTGTTCATTTAAAAATTAATAAAATTAAATTAAAACTTCAAATTCATTCGGTGCTCGACCCCGAGCCGCCTCCTTCCCCGTGGCGACCACCACTCCTTCGACTTTTTCGTCCTCTGTGGCTCCTCGAGAAGGATCTTTATAATTATGTCCTACAGGTAAGGGCATGTTTGTAAATGCTCCTACATTTAGAGGTCTCTCCAATTGCCATTATAAATAACCCCATCATCATCATCAGCAAAGTCAACAAAACCTCAATACCACAACACTTATCATACGACACCACATTTAAACTTGGTGATTTTTACGTGTCAATTCAAGCCATTTGAAACATCAGATTAGTTGGCGATCCATTATTTCCTATTGCAATTATGGTGCATGAGCGAAAGTTAAAATCCTGTCATGAAAAATTTTTCAAGAGCATTTTTCCAAAATTGGTTTGGATGAACCTCTCCAAATTCCTCTAATCATTGATCTAGTACGGCGTCCGAGAACCGCCAATTGAAATTTAAAAAAAAAGTCATCAAAATTACCAAAAAAAAATACAAAAAAATATAAAAAAAAAAAATTAACAAAAAAAAATAAATTTCTAAATAAAATTATAAAAATGAAAATGAAATTGAAAATTGAAATTGAAAATGAATTTAAAAACAAACTTGGTGTACGAGAACCACCAGTGACGTCATTTCCGTATGACGTCATCTGTTTTACTTTCAAAGCCGGAAATTGCTAGCTACGTCTAAAACCAGCTTCAAACTTGGCGGTTTAAACTTGGCTCGAAAATGTTAGTATGAAGATATACGTAGTTTTGTAAAGAACAATGTTTAATTGTATTTATTTAGGAGCTGGAAAAGTGACCAAACTTTAAGCAAGTGGTTGAAGAAACATGTAGTAAATAATGTGCAAACTAAGGACATACTGAAATTAGGACCTAGGAAATTTCCTGATTATAAATGGTCCTTACGAACTGTTGAAAGAATGCTGCA
Source organism: Pachymerium ferrugineum (assembly GCA_034686365.1). Taxonomy (NCBI): domain Eukaryota; kingdom Metazoa; phylum Arthropoda; class Chilopoda; order Geophilomorpha; family Geophilidae; genus Pachymerium; species Pachymerium ferrugineum. Next base: position 11,432 of record JAQGAS010001858.1, read on the forward strand.
TCATTTTGAAATTAGGAAAATAACAAAGGTTGTAAATTTACCGGCAGTTGAGAAGGCCATAAAAAAAGTATTGTAAGGTATTTAGTCAAAGTATGTATTCATCTATCTATACTTGATGTTTTATTTTTTTTTACTTTACTATAAAATTTCAGGTCCTCATAAAAATGTGGGGATTAGGGCAATGACCTTAATTTTACGCCAGCAGTATGATCTACTAGTAACTTTTGTTAATTTTTTTTTTTTATATATATTTTTTTGTATTTTTTTTTTTGAATTTTGATGACTTTTTTTTAAAATTTCAATTGGCGGTTCTCGGACGCCGTAATCGTGAAAAAGAAATAAAAAATGCAATTGAAGAAGATTATAGACACATACCCATAATCTTATGTCATAACCATCTTTTGAGAGATGTAGACTTTTCGGTCAAAAATAATGGAGAATTAAAACCAGAAGGTTTTAAAAGACCAAATCCAGCAACTCCTAGACTGTGACAGTAAGCAAAAGTGAAACATCTACTTGATCATCGCGTATCCCCATATACGCGTTCTAGGTTCTTCGAGGTTCTGTTTACCCTTATTATAGTTTAAAGAAGTTTTAAAATGATTTGCGGCTGTCGGCCAAGTGGGGGCAGCACCTTCGAGGATGACTTCTGAGACGATTGGCTTGCCATAGCACGTCTTGAGGCACGTGCGGCACATGCGGCATTTTAGGAAGAAAACAGAAAGTTACATGAAAAATAAGTTTAAAGAATCAGAAAAAAAATACGAAGCCTTATTTTCGAGCTTAAAAAGTAAATCTATCTAACTTGTAAATGGGTAATTATTTTTTAATTATATTAATTCTCTTTTTAGTTCCGGACGAAATACGACCAGCAACTTCTGGGTTCAACCGGGGCCTAGCTATCCAAATGTTGGGGCCCAATCGAGGGTTCAACTCAAATGAAACGTTTTCAAAGATTGGAAAAAAAAGTCCCTTCTGGTTGAATAATTATTAACGATTTATTTGGTTGTTTCCGCCATGACGCGCGTCACGTGATTTACGAACATGAAAGTTGCATTCTGTTGCAGCAATAGTCGACTGAGAAATGTTGTGTCATGGTACTTATAAGGAGACTAATAAATGTTTGAGATATGATTTTTACAAGAATGGTTAGGACTCCATAAATTTTGAATCCTTGAAAGTATTATAAAAAACGCTTATTGACTAGATGCTTTATTTGCTTGTACACGATAAAAAGTGAAAACTATAAAAGGGTGAAATAAAAAATTTTGACACGAAACTGAAATTATAGGATTATTCCTCCTTGGAAAACAAAATGCAACCCCCTCTGCTGATAAAGAAAGGCAGTGTAAAGCCCAGAGGCGCCCGTTTGGACATCTACCCACTTTGTTTAAGTGGAGGAGGCTAGCTGCGTGTTACTGGGTCGGGATCATTTACGGACCACCTATAATGATCATGGGCGGTGGGCCGCTTGCACGCAGTCCAACAGTCTACTGATGTATTCATGTAGATTTTTCGGGTCGATCGCCAATAGTCGGAATATTAGGATCCCATGGCTAGCGTAGTTCTCTACCAAAATTAAGGTAAGCAGGGGACATATCCAGAGCGCGTGAGCATGTTGATCTTAGACTAAACGCGATCTCTAAGATATATTCGTCCCATTGGGTATGTACTTGTGTAAAGATAGTTATAATAAATTTTAAATCCAATGTTAGAAGACTTGGCAAATTATTTCAACGAAACCTATGTAAATGAAAGAGAAATAAAATGTTTTCAACTATAGAAACTAATTTGAAAACACCAAGAACATTGAAATACTTGCACGGCACCAAGCAAGAGAAGACTTACCCAGAGGCAATGCTCACATTGAAGGTTGGCACAGCAAATTAGGTTGTTACATTCAAGATCACTCGACAGTGTATACCTTTCTAAATGAAATCAAAAAAGAAGAAATCTTCACTAGAGCTAGGATCGAACAATTAAATGCAGAGGCAATGCTCACATTGAAGGTTGGCACAGCAAGTTAGGTTGTTACATTCAAGATCACTCGACAGTGTATACCTTTCTAAATGAAATCAAAAAAGAAGAAATCTTCACTAGAGCTAGGATCGAACAATTAAATGCAGGAGATGTACCAGCCAAAAAAAGAGAAAATACGCAATAAACAATACTGCAATAAAAAGAATTGTCGACAGTTTTCATGAAAGAAGAACAGCAGATTTTTTTTGCATGGTATAGCCTACCATATAATATTGCAACATTATTTATCATATAAAAGTTGTAAGTAATAAATTAAAATTATTGGCGGTAAATTACGCAATCAATCAATTTCGAATTTATTTGCTTGGTAAAGAGTTTGACTTAATAGATCATGCGGCGCTAAAATGGCTTCAGACGACAGACAAGGTTCTGAATGCCAGATTGAGCAGTATGATACTTAATTTGGCCGATTACCAAATAAATATTATCCACCGACCTGGAAAGAAACACCAAAATGCCCATGCCCTTTCTCGAATGACGCCATGCAGTAAAAGGTAAACGAGATATTATTGAATAATAATACTGTATTATTTTCTATGGTAGAAAGAGATCTCGATCATCACCAAAACGTCAGCGAAAACCCGTTCTTATTCATAGTTGCAATGAAATGAAAGGACAACTCTTTTTTTAAACCTAGGTAAACTCCTACAAACAAAAAATGTAAAGTACGGTGGCTCGTAGGGACAACACCCCAGACTATTTCACAACACCCCACGAAATCTATGTAAATGGAAGAGGAATAAAATGTTTTCAACTATAGAAATACTTGCACGGCACGCTTTTCACTAAGCTTGTGGTGTGTATATGACCAAGCAAGAGAAGACTTACCCAGAGGCAATGCTCACATTGAAGGTTGGCACAGAAAATTAGGTTGTTACATTCAAGATCACTCGACAGTGTATACCTTTCTAAATGAAATCAAAAAAGAAGAAATCTTCACTAGAGCTAGGATCGAACAATTAAATGCAGGAGATGTACCAGCCAAAAAAAGAGAAAAGACGCAATAAATTATACTGCAGTTTCCACCCGTTCATGAGGGCGTTCGTCATGAAACAGAGAAAGAAAGAAAGAAAGAAAGAAATAGAGCTTAACGTCGCCAGCGGCTGCCAGGGCCATACGCGACGGGACAAC
>JAQGAS010001859.1:0-14598 GCA_034686365.1 Pachymerium ferrugineum
GTTTACAGAAGTTCAGCCAATCTATTTAAACACATCGTAATCAAAGACATTTTTAAGTTTATCCCCGAAGAAAATACCCGAAGGAAATACAAAAACTTGCGCCCCAAAAAGAAACCAAAAGGAAACTTTTCAAAACCTTAAACAGTGTCATGACCTCAAAATCGAGGGCAAAAGAGCGAGTTCAAAGGGTAGGGCATATGGCCTTAGTGATAAGATAAGTTGCCCTTTCACAACATAACACCTGCAAATCCAAAAATAGTCGTTACTTGTCATCCTTCTTTTTTAAATTTTAAAAAATTTTCATTTTTTAAATTTACTTCAACTAGTATGCAAGAACTATTACTATTTTGGTTGTTGTCGAGACGCTGCAAGTTGAAGACAAACAGCTCTTTAAAAACAAATCAGTATTTGAATAATGAAATAATGACCAAATGGGCATCGTGGCACAATGGATAGAGCATCAGCTTCGAGTTTGGAGGCCATGGACCTATGGAGTACCGAGTCTCGTTCAGGTCATTTCCATTTGGTTTAACAGTTTTCGGGGCTATGGGGAATTTCAAAACTGACTTGATCATCAGTTCAAAATAAGCTTATTAGGAAAATACCCTCAGATATCTGAGTTTGCAAGAATAACTATAAAAACTCAATCAATTAAAGAAGGAGGACATGAATACAATGACTAACACTAACATCTTCCGTTGTTTTTACTATGACTGGTAAAAACAACGGAAGATCACCTGGAAATTTGAACAATAAAGTTTTGGATTAGTGATTCGACTTGCAAGACTTGTATAACGAAAAAGAGTAAAAAAAAGGACTTTTGCCGCTGTGCACTAAAACTTTATATTATCGTACATGCTTGATAAAATAGTCATACACGATACTATAAAGTTACAAAATTAGTGTTTCCACTTGGGATGTCAAATGAAAACTCAGAAGCGTATAAAATCTGACCTACTTGCTTCATAAAGTTTACTCAGAAATCAAAAAGATTTCTGTTTTATGAAGTGATTTCGGCTCGATCAATACACTGAAGACATTAAACTAATTCGATGACGACGTTACAACAATAATTATTTTTCTTTTTTTATCTGGGTAGCGTTGTATTTTATGAAGTGCTCCTGAGAGCGGCAGTGTTTCAACGCTTGTTCCTTCGTGTCGAAACGAAGCCCACAAGCAGTACAGACGATGAGGATGAGTGACCGTAAGGCGGAAACCCCTACTTCATTTCCTGTCCACCCGATTGCGTTTTCACTAGTGACTGAAGTTCCCTGTAAAAAAAATTATGATTTAAAAATAAATCTTTCACTTTGTAACGGACTATAAATACAGGTTTTGAGGAATTGATCTGAAATGAGTTGTTGCTTTCCGCTGCACTCTCCATCAACGTGTTTACTCTTCCATTCCCTGAATTAGTTTGAAAATTGCGTTCCTCCCGTTCAGCCGTCTCATTACTGATGAGGTTATTCAAAAGTAAATTATCTGGATGATCCGCATTTTTTTGAATTTGATTAGAATATTCTTCTATTGCCGTATCAATATTGGATGAAGATTCTCCTTGAGTAACCTGAAAATATTATGACATTGTTAAATACAATAAGTTTTGCTTACAAATATTTACAAAGATTACAGTGATACTGTAAAAGATTAGAAAAATAAAAAATATACAAACTGACATGCTTGATCAATTGTTTCAAAATTTAAAAACACTTGCAATTTTGTAACCGTTTTGAAAAACTCTATGCATTTACCTCTTTCCTATTGCCATTCTCTCGTGCCTGCTTTTTCAAATGCTAAAAGGAAACAAATTTTATTTTAAACTATAAAATTAAGAATCTTTTTTTAATTACATATTTATGGTATGGCAATAGAAGATGATTTTGATATCTCCTGAACGTACGAAAACTCAAATTACACACTTGACATTGAGGTCTCCCTTTCTTCTCAGCCTCCTGAAAATTACAACATTTAAATTCAATGTAAGTTTTAAAAAAATGTAAAATATTCTATCAAGCTTTTGTTTTTATTCTTTTTTTTTAACACTATTATACGTATTTTTATCATATTTACCTTGTGTTCGGCTGATGTTTTATTATGTTCGACTAATGAACCTTTGAATCGAATTTTGCAAACAGTACAGTACGACTCCCTAGTCAAACTAAAAAAATTGTATTCGTTCTTATCTCCAAAAATTTTTAAATGAATAAATTTACATTGGTGATTGGAAATTCGACGTAGGCTTCATTTTTGGTTTTTCCTGACGTATAGGAGATATCAAAGTACGACTCCAGTGTTCTCGAGTTTTTAAATGAACTTGTAATTCCTTAAAAAAAAAAAAGGCGTGAGTTTATAAATTATATTTATTTATAAAAATTATACCTCGCTTGTTTGATGCATAGTTTTACAAGCAATGCACGAAAACTGTTTCTGAACCTATAAAATATTATTCTTGCTTTTAAAGATTATTCAAAATTGTTTTGTTTAGTTCTCATATCTCACCTGACTACAATTAGTTTGTAATGGTCGATTTTCTTCTTGATTAAACATTTTCCTATTTTGACTTTGCAAGCACTAAATCAAAATCAAATTTAATTTTAAACTATTATAATTAACTAAGAATTTCTTTGGTTACATTTTTATTCAATTTCAAATGATTTAGAAATATTACGGCAGAACTGAAGCGCATCTTACACTCGGGGCAGGGCCATTCTTTCACCGCAAACGCCTAAAAAAATCCAAGCTTTAAATTACATTTTCGAATAAAAATGTAAAATAACTTATGAAGTTTTGTGTTTTTATTTCTTTACACTGTGTCTACTTATTTTTATCATCATTTAAATACCTCGTGTTCTTTTGATCTTAAATGCTGAATGTATGAGCCGACAAACTGTCTATTGCAAATGTAACAGTATGATGAATAGAATGATGAATTAGACCTGGGACCCATATTTTTTGGTCTTTCCTGAAGTAATGGAGTTAACGTAGTACGACTACCCTGAAAATATAGCGTTTTGTTTTTAAAGATTTCATTAAGTATATCCGGATCTCCACAATTTACTAACCTGGCTATAACTGCTTCGTGCTTGCAGCTTATCTAATGCTTTTACCTATATTATTAAAAATAAATTTCTTTTTATTATAGCATAGGAAAATATTTCTTTGTTTAAGAAAATTTGTTTCTATATTTATTCTTGTTAATAAGTTAAGCACACATTTTATCTGCTACTATGGTTGTATCAATGTTAAACTTACAGCATTTTTCCACGCGTGTTTTCTAAAATCAGGATTGGTGTTTGTTGTTTGACCCTGGCAAAAAAAAAAAAAAACGAAAAAAATAAAAATTTGACCGAGATATACATTCCAAGTTTTAGTTTTGAAAATAGGTCCCTTTTGTATATACCTTGGTAGCGTCTCTCAACCACGGGTTTATTAACATGGTTGGTGTTTGTGGCGTTTGCGACCAGCAAACCTTTTGATTTTTCAGCCAAGGATTCATTCAATTCCTATCGATTTCTCTAAAAAGTACAAATACAAACTGGTGATATGGTCTCAAAACACACAACAACACTACTATATAAATAAATAAATTACCATTTATTTCGGTATAAAACAGATGTCGGTGGCAGACCTAGCCTATAATATAAAAAAAACAGCAAAAGCGCTTTGGCTTTCTATACAAATTTCACTCACTACCGTAAGGTGGCGCATGATACACCTGGAAAATTTGACTATGTATTTAATTTTTAATGTTCCTATTGTTAACAAACGGAGTTTTGTTTGTTTCAAGATAAGCACAGGCATTCATGTAATGCCAAGAGAAGGGGTTCTAAGGTTTTATTATGAGCTCGAAAGTCATAGCCTTTCATGAAAGGTGAATAGATAAAAAATCTGACTGCTTATCTAGCATCAAGCTACAAAGATTGAAACTGAATTACAAGTTTGTTTATTAATTCCCTTTAAGCTTAAGATTTAACAACCATTATTTTACAATAAAAAACCCTTCCACCCTTATTAATGGTTATGTAAAACCTTACACAATACACATTCAAATCGGACTCATAATGTCGAAAAATAATACAAAAATGTTAACAAACGAAGTTAAATCATATACAATTAATCCTTCAATACAACCACATGTAATTTTATGCTGTTACAACTTATTGTTTACAGAATAAAAATATAATACACTCAGTTAGTCAATTAGTATACAAAGTAATGAGGTTTTAAGCTGGCAGCGAAGGGAATACTAACATCAGTACCGATATCAAACATGAAACATCATTCTCTTAAATTTTCTATTGCTGTAAAAAGTATAAACGATGTTTTTAATAATTATTATTTACACTATGAACAAACTAGTAGAACTTGTAATGTATGCAAGAACTTGCTTCAACATCAATAATCATATGTACACACCATCATTCTTAGTGTTATCAGCGGTTTTCTACAATCTGCAGGGTAGGGGTACTCCAATGGTGTAACCCTGCACTGCAGATTGTAGAGATAAGAAGCAATGTATACCGACTGAATACAAAATACGGGAAAGAAAGAGTAAAGTCTATGCAAAAAACAGAAAATCACTCGACAGATTTTTTTTACTTAAGCAGGAAAGAAGAAATAAAGCTGTCAAATTAAAAAAAATTCCTATTTGAAGACCAACGTAGTTGTAAATCTGACCTACTTGCTTCACAAAGTATACTCACAAACCAAAAAAGGTTTAATTGCTTTATGAAGTATTTCGGTTCGATCATCTTATCGAATTACAACTACATGATGACCTGACCAGAGCCAAAGAATATTCAAAATTTAAATGTTGCAATATCAAAATTTGCTGAAGTTACAACTTATAATGATGTTTTCAGGATACAGTTAAGATGCTATTTAATACTGCGTTTCCTGAGTAGTGATTTTTTTTGTCAGATCGAAGGCAAGCTTGCATTATTTTACTTTGGAGTGGTGATTTGACTAGGGTAAAATATGAAATGCGGACATACACAAAAATAATTCTTCCTCAAAATAGGCTAACGATTTTTGATACATGTCCGAAAAACTTCAACGGATTACACTGCAGAGAATTTTTTGTATTGCCAAGAGTAAGTGAATCCAACCAAAACAAAGTACAATTAAGAATTCTGCAGTGAGCTTTTGGCTCATACACAATTGGCTACCAGCGACCTCAAATAAAATCCGAATTAAAATAATGTTTTAATGATCTTATTCCCCTTTACCAAAATTTAAACCTAATCAAGCTACGAATAAAATTCCGAGGGATGTGTCAATTTTGTTAGTAGTTAAGGCACAGTACAGTTTTGAAGAATACACCGCAGCCGGTTCAAAAATAAAAATGAAAATCAGCTAAATTAACGGAACTATTGTGTATCAGACAAAAACAAAAACTATTTCTCTTTTTTTATCTGAGTGGCCCTAAATTTGTAAAAGTGGTCCTCGGAGCGGCAATGAGTCATAGCTACCTCTCTCGTTTCAAAACAGAGCCCACATACACGACAGACAAGAACAAGAAGTGGTCGCAAAGCTGATATTCCCACTTCTTTATTTCCCGTCCACTCTTCCGCAAATAAGTTTTCGTCGTTTTTCTGTTGCTGATTACTCGACGTTATCTGTAAAACAAAATAATACCCAACTTGAGTATGACTCTTTCACTTCGTATCGAATTATAAATACAGATTGTAGATATTCCATAGCAGATGAGGTGTTGCTGCTTGTCGATTCAGTATCAAATTCAATCAAATTGTCTACTTTATCGGCTTCTGTTGCTGAATTTGTTTGAAGGCTGTTTTCTACGCGTTCGGTCGGCTTTTCATTGGTAGGGGTACTCGACAATATAGTGTCTTGATGTGAATTGTTTGAGTGTTGAATGTCGAAAGCCTCATCAACAATCTCATCATTTATTCCTTGACAAACCTGAAACAACAATCAAATTAAATATTGTTTTAAACCTAACCTTAGCAAACACTAAAAGCAGGGTGCAACAATTGAAAACTAGTGAGTGATTTGCGTTATAGTTTTTAATGCTATATACGCAAAAATAGCACAAGATTAGACAAAGAAAAAATGAACTGACATGCTTGATCAAATTGTTTCAAAAAATAAAAGCGGTGCAATTTTGTGACCGTTTTTGAAAAGGTTTATGCATTTACCTCTCTCGTATTAGCATTTTCTTGTGTCTGCTTTTCCAAAAACTAAACGAAATTAAATTATATTTTAAACTATAATATCAAAAATCTTTTTAATTACGTCTTTATGAATTGGCGATTTTAAATGATTTTGATATGTCTTGAGCGAACGAAAACTCATATTACACACGTGACATTTAGGTCTCCCTTCCCTCAAAACCTCCTGAAAATTACAACATTAAATTCAATGCAAGTTTTTAAAAAATGTAAAATATTCTATTAAGCTTTTGTTTTTTTTTCATTTTTTTAACACTAATAAACGTATTCTTATCATATTTACCTTGTGTTCGGCTGATGCTCGATGAAGAACTAATGAACCTTTGAATCGAATGTTACAAACAGGACAGTACGATTCCCTAGTCAAACCAAAAAAATTAAAAATCTGTAAAATTTTTAAATTCATAAATTTACATCGGTGATTGGAAATTCGACACAGGCTTCATTTTTGGAGTTTCCTGACGTAAAGGAGATATCATAGTACGACTCAAGTGTTCTCGAGTTTTTAAATGATCTTGTAATTCCTTTAAAAAAAAGGCGTGAGTTTATATAAATTTTATTTATTTATGAAAATTATACCACGCTTGTTTGATGCACGGTTTGACAAGCTATGCACGAAAACTGTTTCTGAACCTACAAAATATTATTCTTGCTATTAAAGATTTTTCAAAATTGTTTTGTTTAGTTCTCACAGCTCACCTGACTACAACTGGTTTGTACCCGTCTATTTTCTTCTGTTTTCACCTATTATAATTAAATTTAGTTAAAACTGTAACTTTCCAACATTTTTATATTAAATAAAAATCTCATGTAATTAAAGACTTTTTTATTTTAATTTTTTTATTTTAATTAACCTTGTTTAAATCACTTGGTTTACTACAATAAATTTAAACATACATTTTTCCAAGCGTCCTGATAATTTCTGTTTGGGTTTGTGGTTGGTGACCCAAATTTAAAAGTTGAATGAGATGGGTTTTCATTCTGGGCTGTTACTTTAAAAGCATCTCTTAACCATGGGTTGAGAAAACTGGATGGCTTGGACATAGGTTGATAAACAGGATTCATAATTTCTGTAACCAATAGCTGTATTAACAAACCATGGAACAAACCATAGACCTATATCAACATGTTGATATAGGTCTATGAACAAACCGAACAAACGAACAAAGCAAGTACAAATTAATATTTACCGTTTGTTCTAGGTATAATACGGTAGTTTTGATCAATGAATATGGCGTTGCTGGATTATATTCTTTAAACACGACAACACGACTTGACCTGAAGTAATCAACTCCTCAAACTGACAGTGACCTACTAGCGTTCTCGTTCTTCTTGCTTCGTGCCTAACCAATACCAACCGAACCGACCACCGTACCTATTCAACCGGAACCGGATCCGATAAATAAATTTTGAATCCTTGAAACACATGACGCTTCTCTCTCTTGTTAACGGTTTTCATTGCTGAGATTTGTTGACGTCACGTACAATGTTGTGTAGTATTTATAGAATAATCAGTACAGATTTGAAAAAATTATAAAGCAAGACTCCGTCTCCTCCGAAATGCATTAAACACAATTTTTGAATGTAAACATACGCTGTCTTTTTGACCTGCATACTTCACTACTGCCGATGGGTGGCGCATGATTAACCCGGGAAATTTGACTTGGTCTTAATGAAATCAAAGTTTCAATTTTTTTCATAGTTTTCAATATTGCGTTATGATACATGTCTATCCAAAATTTACAACTCTCATATAAATAAAAAAAAAAACTACTAAATCATCTTTTTCAAATCGAAAGAATTCATTTCAATTTACTCGCACTAACTCACTGTGAAATTGAGTTCGGCTCCTATGGGGCCGGACAATAAGGCGATCAGCTTTGTAAATTAAATCCGTCTATAGCCGTTGCTATAACTGTTCTATTTCCCATAAATGGACAATTGCCATCTCTAGGTCTAAGAAGGGATTCTTCTGTACCTGTACAAAAATGAGTTCTTTGGGCAATTGGTGTACATGGTCTCTGAGTATCTGCATTACTCTTCAATATATTCGTTGCCCATACTTGCGCTCTTTGTATTTCTTGTTGAACATCAGGCACAGGAGAACAACGTGAAACCATACTGCAGGATCTGTCAAAAATAGTAACTGACTTGGCTACTTTTGTGGAAGAGGGTCTACTACTGGCACCAAAGGTCTCTGGTGGCAATTTCTTGAAAATAATAAAAAAAAATTGAGTAAATGACTTTGTTAAGATTCGACTCAAATACAATTACACTTACTAATAAAGGACATAGGCCTGTTCTATTGGTTTGTGTTATTTTTTCACACATAACAGAATTAAAATGTGGTTTCTTGCAGTAAGTTTCGAGTTTGCTTGAAAGATCATCAATGCTATGTAGACAAGTATTTTAATAAAGGAAAAATCAGTCTTTTTCAGTTGAGGGATTCTTATTACCGGTGTCTTAGTTCCGTCTCACTTGTTTTGTTACAATGTAATCTATTTTGAATTTCGCGCATCCTGTTGATTGCTTCTGAACAGATAACTTCCATTTTCTTAACTGCCATTTGGTTTTTATCTTCTGTAGATTCGCAGCTTTTGGCGTAACACACTTGAATTTGCTTATCCAACAAACCTTTTCTAATTTAATGTATTTGTATTATTTTTTGACCTTTGCTTAATTACAGTTTACTGACAATCTCTGCTTGTATTTTTCTTTCAATCCATTAAGTTTCGATTTGTAATCACTTTTTTTGTTTTGAAGACGCTCTAAAAAATTTTCTCGATCTACCTGTAATTATAAAATCCAATCAGAACACAAATATAAGACTTACTTAGATGTTACTCTTTACCTCTAATTGGGCAAGTTGTTCTTTTAGTTGCTTAATCTCATATTCCTTACACTTTGAAACCACTTCATTTTTAGAATATTTCCTGTTTAAATCTTTAAGACGTGCTTGGGCTTGATGCAGTTCTTGTTCTCGAGACTCGATCCGGGAACTTAAATCGGTTACTGAACTTTGCATATCTTCCTGTTAATAACAATATTGATCTTAATTTCTTATTCATTTTTTCACACACACGGATGAAAAAAGTATATTTATACACACATCGTCAATGTTATTAAACCAGAAGCAGTTACAATAAAATTTCCAATTTTTATTGACTAACTATAACAATACACCAGTAGTCAAATTACTAATCGACACTTACAAAAACTCTGGTAAATTGGGATTTTTTAGTCTTAATTTCATATATTCCAATTTTATTCTTTTTTCTTCTATGTCTAGTCTTCTTAATTCAACTTCTTTAAGTATTTCGGCTTTTTGTACTTCTAGCTGATTTTCATGTTCAATATTTTGTATTTCTGATATTATTCTATCCAGGTTATTTTCTTGTGATTTATTGTTCCACTTTCCTTCTCCCCATGCTAATAGATTTTGATTTTGTTTACTGAATTCTTCGTCGTCCTGTTCCTCCCAAACAGTATTCTCAATAATGGTTCCCGATTGGTACTCCAAATTGCAGGCAGCTGTTAATTTTTGAACTGATGAAGACATTCCAGTATCGGGTGCGACTTCTTGAACTCTTGATAAAAACGTGGACAAACGCGTTCTTTTTTGTTGACGTGTTTCTTCATTTTTGGCTGTTCTAACAACTTCACAGTTTGAAACCCTGATCAATTGCTCATCACTTTCTATAAACTCTTCCTTTTCTATGTTTATACGTTTTTTAGTTGTCAGTTCCAATGGTACGTCAGTTATATCTGAATCTGATGATTTACAAGTTGATGAACTTGAACAAGATAGATCCATTGCTTCATACTGCGGGTTAGAAAACTCGTTAGTTTGTCCATTTTGGTGTGTTTGATCCGAAAAATACATAAATTGACATCGTTGCATTACAATTTCTAAAATTGAGTTCATGTTAATTTGTTGTAATTACTGCAAACATATATTTTTAACCTGAGAATGAGTGACCTTCTTCTGCTTCATGGCAATCGTCATCTGTATCTGACCACTTTTGGTAATCTTCGTAACTTTGTTTCATTGACATTAGTTTTTTGCAAAACTCTTTATGGCCATACTTCTCTAAGTTTTTTTCGTTTAATAAATCTTTGTCAAAGTTTACCACTGTGTCTTTGGTCTGCACAAATAAAGAGTGGGTCGAATGTAACTCAACATCTAAGACTTCGTTTTTATAAAAACGTATCAGGTGCGCTTTGCCCTTGTATTGAAACAACACGAAATTGACGCAGCAAATGTAACCCTACATAGTAACTCATAAAACTCATATTGATATACATTGGTACATGTACACACACACAACATTTCATTTCACTAGAGTACATGTACACCTCAGAGGTATCCCAGAAACGTCTCACATTAGATGCGTTTAAACAAAGTTTCAATCCATTGTGACCTATTTGTTCTATAGACAAATGCAATTTTTTACTTAACCTCTGCTATTTTCTCTTCTGAAGCTAAATAATTTCAATGACAATTTATACATTTTGTATGATGACTGTGTACATCACTTCTGTACTAATACATGCTAAACAGTCAAAATGGAAAGTCTCAAAACAGCTACTTTAAGAAGCGAATTTGTATTCACTTTTGGGGAGGGGGGCATTTTTGTTATGCATTTAGTCTACATAGCAGCGTTATAAATTAAAAGCGGTACCTGATAAGCCAGTAACTGTTCTTGCAGACTTTTCACTTTCAAACATTCCTCTTCAAATCTTCTATTGGCATATGTCAGTTTCTCTTCCAAGTCTTTCATCCCACATTGCGTTTCTTTACATCTGTTTTGATACATTTCACATTTTTTCAGGCAATGCAACGCTGCCTTCTCCATTTCAGCCTTTAAACAACAATAAATGTTAATACTCAATTTTTCAAATTCGGAAATTTTCCCTTCACTTGAATTATTGCTAAATTGTGCTTTGCAAGTTCGTCAACTGGAACTGCACAATCCATTTGAAGAAGATGAGTAATGTTAGCAAAGTTACGACAACATCCCAAGTATTTTGAGTTATCATTTTCAGCTCGAGATTCGGCAACCTCAAGACAGCACCGCAATTCTTTCTGAAAATAAATGAAAAAAATCTTAAATTTACAGTTTTTCAAAAGAAATTCAAATGTTTCAGAAAGAACAAACATTTTTTTATTTCCAGAATAGGTCACTGACAACAATTAAAATTGAACAAAAAATTTTGATATATTACCCAATGTTATTTCTGTATACCTCAACCTTCGCGCAATGTTCTAGCTCTTCTTGCAAACATTTGCAACGTCTTTCTTGCTGCGTACACTTCATATCCAAAAACATATTCTCCTCGTTCAGTTTATTTATTTGATTTTTCATATCTCGTAATTCACTTTGCAAATCAGCAATCTGTTAAACGACAAAAAAGTTTTTCAGTAAAAATGGAAAAACAACGAAGAGCTACTACCTTTCTTTGGATAACTAAAGAATCATTAGTAGTGTTAAGGTCGTTCGAAATACAACGGCTATCACTTTTGCACATTTTTCTCACGCAGCACTGCCTAGAGTTAATAGTATCAATTTTGCCTTGCAATTCTTCGTTCTTCTTTTTAAGATACTCAACTTCATTGCACAAATCTTTGCATATTGTATCACAACTGGATTTGAAAAACTAAAATTTTTTTTTTTCAATTTTGTTACTAATTTATTGAACTAACGTGCTGCACTGCGGCTCGGATTCTGGTCGACACTGCGTTATGTGTGGACTGTTTAGTTCAAATGACAGCGATATGCTTTTACCTAAAATTGTGTAAAATATCGATATTGCATATTCCTTACAAAAAAAATACTATTACATCATTTTTGATTAATTTTTTGTTGTTTATAAAATAGTATTAAAGGTAATTTGAATTTTATTTTAATTAGCTTGATTATTGTTGACATAATCCTAGTTTATTAAGTTGATTAATTCAGGTCCGAAATGGATTTAAAAAAAAAAATTAACCAAAAAGACAGACTAATTTTTTTTGTAAGGGTATTTATTATTAATTTAATATCTTTTTTTTCCAAATGGCTTTCAAAATGTTTAGAATTAAAAATACCACATAAACCAAACAGCTACACACCAAAACACTAACCACTGATACCAAGTGAACCTACTACGACTAGTTTGTCTAGGCTGTATTTTTTGAGTACCTAAAGAATGGCATAGCTCCTTGGAAGAAGGTGGCATATGACAGACGTTTTTAAATCGGTTATTTTCATCATAAATGATCTTCAATTGAGATTTACTCCTTCCAGATATGAACGTCTTAGTTGGTATGTATCCATCATCTTTTGACAATTTCCGACGAAATTCTTCGTACTGCTTGTTGTTCAAGACGATCGGTTCATAATCATCACCGTAAATGACATACCAAGAATTGCCGGGGCATACTTCTGACAATAAATCTGCTCTTTCTTGAGCTGCTATATCAGCTGCTAGTTTGTCTGCGGCTTGCTTTTCAGCCGCACTACGAACTAAGCACTGAGCAAGTTCTTTGTCCTCCATATTGGACTCAAAATCGCTTTAAAAATGAAAAAAAAAAATTAAATTTACTTGAAGATTACAATTAATCATTTTTTAGTCAGTTTTATTATAAATTGGCAGGGAATGTTGAAAAAATTCTTACGAAGCTTCAGGAATAGGTTCAATATTACGACTCTGAATTGGATGCTGCCGTATTGAGACGTTTTCACTATCCGAATCGTAAGTACTCTTCTCAAGATCTGATGGTATAATTTTGTCGCGAAGGTCCGGTAACGTTTTAAAGGTTGGAATGGTCCTTGTGAAAATTACTAATTAAAACTAATAAAAATTTACATAAAAAATTTTAATTTACGTTTCTTCATAAGGTTTCATACGCATATCTCTAGTCCTATAAGAACAATTCTGTAAGTACGCACTCCCATCTTTCAATCTTTGAGTCGTGTGCGTCTCATTTTGTTGAAAATCATCATTTACAAGGTAATAACTGAAAAATAAACATATTAACCTACAGATTAATTAAATGAGATTTATAGTTTACCCTGGAAAATTGTTTTCTGATTCAAATAAATATCTAGAATTTTCAGACATGGATTCTGCCGTAATAATACTTCTGTAAATCATTTATGTTTTACTCATGTTTTCAGTTTTTACAAGTTCAAATCTCCACTTACCAGTTTCTACTTACTACAAACTGGACATGGTATGGTATACTAGATAATTTTCATTTCTAATGTTGAAAGACTAACAATTTACTTCTGGAAATTAACCATTTAAATTTTATACTTGCTTCTCATTTCGAGGGGCCTAAATCTATTGAATGTATGAACAATGTGCACGAATGTTTAGCGTAACAAGTCATGTCAAAACATGAGGATGAATACGTAGATGAACGTCGTTATTATTATATCTGTTCATTCTATTTTGTTTGATCAATAAATACGCACGTTCTGAAATGTAATTATTAGATCTGTTCATTGTATTTTTGTATTGTTTGACCTTGTCATGCATAACTACGATTTCATCTTACGATGTCATCTACGTAATAAAGCAACTGTATATTTAATTGTTTGGAATCGTCGTGCATTTATACAACTTTTTACATTTTATTGTCTACAATAAAAAACAAATCAGCAAACAGTATCGCTGATATATTTCGCAACAAAAAATTTTACGCCAGGCCAGTTACAGCTAACCGTTCTCCCGGTCCCAACATTTTCTTCACAATCTGGTGAAGGAGTGTGCTGCTACCCGAATTTATCAAATTTGGGAAGTTAGGCACATTTCATCAAACTCCAGCAAATTCAGAGTCGGGGGTGAGGAACAGGTTAAACCGAGGTCGGCCCAGGGGGTTCACGAGGAACCAACAAACAAGACGCGTAGGCTTACATATATACCCCTTTCTAATATCGCAACACTCATAATGGCGCTCGATAATAAACAGCGTTTTATTAATTAAACAATAAAACATAACGTAAAAGCAATGCTTTTAGTGATTTGAAAAACTACAATTAAAATTATATACGTTCAAAGATTAAATTTTGAAACAGATTATCAAAAGGAAACTACTATTACGTAAATATTCTTATTACAAACAATAGGTGATTACAAAACAGACATTTTGCATTGTTTTCTACGATGGAGTCAACAAACTATTTGAATATTTGAATATTTTACATCAAATATTCAGTAAGCTACATCTACATGCCTACTCGCCTACACAGACGCAAATCTAAGAGAATAAATAAACCTACTTTATTTATATTTTACTTGATATTATACTTTGACAAACTTAAAATCTGCATATACAACTCGTATTTGGTCAAGAAAATAAGAAAATTAATCCGCTGGATTCGTGATAATATTCATTGGTATTTGAAACACCCCGACCTTT
>JAQGAS010001860.1:0-14584 GCA_034686365.1 Pachymerium ferrugineum
TTTCACAGTTAAAACCGAAGCCAGCTTTATTTAAGTTTTCTGTTCTTGTCGCAGATTATCTCAGTAATTATTGGTGCCATTTGTTCTTTAAAGTGATGCAAGTCTAATGCACCTATTATCTAAGTTGTTGCTATTTTCAGGTATGGGTATTATTGTGCAATTAGGTCGGTTGTAAATGAATCCAAATTTTCACTTGTCATTATTTTGCTGGTAATTATTAAGTCAGATATTCAAAATACGGTTGTAATCCATGTCTTAAGTCACTGTAGATTTGATATTGATCTTAGCTTTGTCTACAGTAAACGAAAGATTTATTGGTAGAAAGACTCAAACAAATGCTTGTAGCAATTTCTTCCCTCCTAATTCTGACTTCAGCCCTACAAAAGTAGTGACTTGTCGGATTGAAGTTTGCAGTAGAGCATTCTACCTCCATTACATAAGGTGGGTTCAGATAAATGTGTGATTAGAATGACAGTTGTGTATTTTGTTGTGACTTGGCAGTTTTGTTGACCTAAATGAACATGTTCATTTAAGATGATTTTAACCACCAACAAATCAGAACAAATATAACACACTTTTCGGAAGTTAACCTTCGCTGCATGCAATCTAATAAGATAAACACGTAAATAAAGCCGACACAGCCAAATAAGCGGTGCAGAGATCAATAGCTGTGTTGGAATATGACAACTGACGTTACAAACACGACAAGCGCAGATAATGTGAACTAACCTTTGTTGCAATAGGTTCGGTTCAAATTGTAGGAGACTGTGTTATTACACGATTGGAAACTTTAGTGTTTAAGTAGTTGAAACTGTAATATTTTGTGGTAATTTTGCTGGGGTTTTGTTTTGCATTGTGTTCTATTGTACATTTTGTTATTGAGATATTTTGTTGCAAGAAGTAAAATCTCATGAGTAAAAACACGTAATTACACCCCACCATCAATATAAATGGTTATCGGTCTGACTACATGCAAAGCTTGCATTTTACCAGGCTTTTTTTTATCAATGAAGAAAAAGGCAATAGGTGTTCAATGCTTTCACCATGTCATTGTCCTCGATTTTGACTGACTCGTTGCACCGAATTATTTTTTCCAGACTCCAGAAGATTCAAAAGATCTTCACTCTGTCACTTCAAGATATCCCCAAAGTATTACTCCAGTGGGCATGCTTCGGACAGATTTTTTTAACAGGAAGAAGGTTGCTTACTACATCTTTCAAAGAATTGTTTTTTTTAGATTAATCCCTTTCTCATTATTTCAACTAAACAAGTTGATTCTTTCTTGTCACTGGTGTATAAATGACTGTAAAATCTCGTTACACCTTAGGAAAAAAAAATGGTTTGAAAAGGCGAGTGAAACCACTCGTAACACTCATAGTAGGAGAGCTCAACAACTCGTAAATCAAGAGCAAACTTCTCGCTCTACGAATTAAAGTCACAAGTTGGGTAACAAACGTTGTAACGAGAGTCGACTTAGATGTGTGTATCAGTTACAGCTTTAGTGCGCCCCCTGCTGTCGTCGAAGGAAGTCGTTGGGAGGCGCGCTCTATGAATCCCGCGTGGGTGGATGGGGGATGGTCCCTCCAATGAAAAAGTTTCCTGCACTTAATGGCGCCATGTTGACGAGTCCAGTGCAAGGTTCGCAGCCCGAGAACAAAAGGGAGCTGCGAAAAGCAATCGCCACACCAAACAAGAGCACGAAGCGCCGCCTGATGGATAGCGCAAGAGGGCGGATCTTCCCGTGTTTCATGACCAACCCCCGCAAAGTTTCCGTTTTCACAGAGTACAAAAAATGTATAAAAAATTCTGAGCACCCATATCAACATCAAGAAAGAAGTGGAGAGTAAAATTGACATAATTTTCGAGTAGTTATATTTTTTAAAGGGAAATAAAAACCGAAAAAATTAGTAAAATCGAAAGATTAAGTCGTTCCGCAGAAGAATCATCTGTGGTTTCGACTGATTCTTGTGTTGTATTTGATTGGTCTAAAAATTTTTTTATGGCTATAAATAAATGATTTATACCCACTTTTTAGTTTTTTGGTACTTACAACAAATTTTTCCTGCGCATGGTGTGTTTTCGCCATCACTAGTCGTAGTTCCTAAGGTCGGTTTCGTTGGCTTTGGTGGGTCTATAGTTAAAGTAATTTGTTTTAATTATAAGTCGATGGTTATGTAAATGTCCTTACAGCAAACAGGTCCAGGACATAATGCTTGGCATTGACAGTCGGTGATATTTAATACCATTCCGTCATCGCACATTTCTCCCTTGCAGCACGTATCTTGGTCGGTTTCGGATGATGAATCGTCAACAGCTGGGCCTTAAAATTACAGATTATATTGTTATGTGTTTGTAAAATGAATTATGTCCCGATCGCGAACGGCTTGAAATACAACCGCAAACATGTGTCAAATAACTGCCGCCGTGTTAATTGATGCCACCTACCGACAACGTCGGTAATTATGAAGCGGTGGTTATGGTATGGCGTTAGGAGTTATAAAATCCTTTATTCTTAATAAATGTCGAATATTTAAACAGGTCTATACCATAGAAATTAAATATTTTATCTGCGCATTTTGGCACATGATTACGAGATTACGAAATTAAGTTTTCCTTACTGCATTGGCGGCACATTTTCCTGCAGAATTGATCTCTGACTTTGTTATTTTCCTGTCCGCAACTCATAACGTTTGGCCAACCGGGATCCTGGCCACAATGTTCGTGCAAATCGTTGCAAGGTTCTGTCGAAATAAATTCAATATAAATAAATTTACGAATTAGGGTTTCTTATTAAACTTAGCCTTACTAGAGCAATCGAGCGAGTCCCAGCCTGTTTTACAATTACATCTGCAGTTCTTTGCATTAAGTTTTGCGCAATTTTGACATTCAAGATAGCAGTCGCATGTTAAATTGTATTCAACGCACTCTTTACCGGTTACTGTAATTTTTTTAAAATCTTACAACAACAACGGTCTTAATAACTTTAAATTACCACAGGTTTTATTATAGCAAAGACCACCGTCAACGTGATTCCGGCACTGAGAACATGGAGGTCCAACGAAGTAAGGCCAAGCATCCGGGTGATTGCCTCTAAACAAATAATAGACAAAATTAAAAGACAGGTAGCGCCATCTAGTGACCAAAACAATAACACGGGACATATTTTACCACACTAAATATTCATGAAAAAAAAAAAGAGTCCGGAACATTTGTAACATTAAAATGAAATTTTATTACATGTGGCTTATCACAAAAAGTTTATTAGAAGTCACAGACGGTAACGCCATCTAGGAACCGAAATTAAAACCAAAGGAAACACTTACTGCGGAGAGTAATGGCAAACAAATAGAAAGCCGAGTGCTCGACACTTGGTCACAGCACAGCCAACAAATTTTGACACAGCCCAAACTAACTATTAAAAAAAAAACGAATTTAATAAATGAAAAGTTGAAGATAAAACAATAATCCTACTTGAACATAATGTCCACACTGCTCATCAGGAAGGCAAACATCCTCTTCAAAATCATAAAATTCATTCTCCTCATACCACAAACTAACAGCTCTTTCCCCAGTAGAATCAGGGCCAACGTACAAATTCTGACCCATTCCTATATCATCGTAACCTTCAGGACGACCATGCACAAATTCACATTTATCCGCCCACAACTGCGCAGACGCGGCTAAAATGTTATCCCATGTCTAATAAAATAAAATTAAATTACATTCTAAAGCAACTTAATATTAAATGGCCTCACCATAAAATTCATATCCGCTGCAGGCGGATGAACTTGACTTCGAAATTTGTTGTGCAAATCAACCATTAACTTTTGTTGGTTAAGAGTTAATCGACTTTTAACCGACATTTTTGTTTTTTCATTCTCGCGGCGTCTACGGGTTTTCGTCGTGTAATTTTCATTGCATAGATCAAGAAGTTGTAAATCCATGTCAGTCCATGTTGTTTGTCTATTTAACACTTGGCACAAAACAGGGTCTACTAAAGCAGGTAGTGGATGTTGAAAGTGTAAACTTTGGCAGGAAATAATAACTGAAATGAAGAGACAATATTCCAACATTAGTTCATTGTGTGCATACACAGTTAATAGCCTTAAACGTGTTTTGTCCTTTACAAAACTAAGTCAAGGCCAGGAAACCAACGCAAGTACCATTTCCGTTTGTTTTGCTTTAAAAAAAAACACGATATCTAAATGCAAAATAAACAAATTTGCTTAAATTTAGTTTACAAAACGGCTTAACTTTTATTTTATATCAAAACATAAAATTAACAACATTATTGCCAATAAATGAACCAAAAAGTCAATTTTGATATTCTTTTGTCCACAACGAGGTCCGGGACAGAGAAGTTGACAAGCACAATAATCCTCATTTAACACGTGGCCTTCGGTACATAATTCACCATTGCAGCATATGTTATACTTTTTCCCACTTTCTCCAGTTATGTCAGGATCGAAAAAATATTTCGGGAAAGATGAATTCGGCAAAACCTCTAACACAACAAATGTAGTTATATTTCTGAATTCTACACAGTTTTAAATGAATTTACCACATTGATCACACATTGAACGACACAATTCTTTAGCAATTCTAGGGTCTCTAGCGCAACTATATTTTGTAGGAAATCCTGGGCTTTTCCTGCAAGCAGAATGTTTGTCTTCACACTTTCCTGTAATGAGTAACATTCAAGTTATGCAGTGTTTAGGTGTAAATTGGTGGAGGGTTTGCCTTAACTAGAGCAATCGAGTGAATCCCATCCATTTTTGCACTGGCAGTTACATTCGTTTTTGTTCAAAATTCCACAATTTCGACACTTGAGTGAGCAACCTACAATGTACAAAAAGTTTTAATAAAACTTCGATTAATAGGAAGGTTTAAAATAGGCGGCTTCACCATAATGCCTTTGGGGTCTGGGCATGCCGGTTGAGAGCTTCTAACTTGACAAAAATCGTAAATACTGGAGGTTTAAACAATTCAAGTGAGAAGCACGCAACATTCTTCATGCCGTGTACCCACAAAGCCCTGCGAAATGCAGTGAATCGTATATTTTGAACCTTCCTATTGTGTAATTCGGTTTACATACTGCAGTTGAGACTTAACGATTGGCATTGACTCTGAGTAACTAACAAAAAAAGAAAACATTATTTAAAAAAAAAAAAACCAAAGTAATAATAATGGACGTTATTTACCACATAAATTCTTGTAGCAGTGTCCACCATACCCAGTTTCACACTGTGAGCACGGCAACCCCACCTTATACGGAAATTCATGTTGTACATTTCCTCTAAAATAATGAAAATTTAAAACTTTACAAATTAAAATTTAAAAAATAAAAAATAAAAAAAGACCTCATTTACGAGGTCGGATTAACTCGGATTAACTTACGGAGGCCTGTAGTGACATACAACCAAATTCCAATCTCCACAATCAGAAACTCCACATCCTAGCAAATAACTATTAGCCCACGCCATCTGTAAAACAAAATCGAATCATTAATTCAGTTCATTAAAAAAAAACTGTTTATAGATTTACCTGTGTGTAGTGCCCGCATTGCTCACCAGGAACGCAAGTAGAAGTCCAAAAATCATAAACAACCGTTTCATTCCACCACAGAAAAGAAGCTCGTTTTCCAGTTCCTTCAGGACCTTTATATAAATTCTGGCCCATCGATTCATAACCAGGTGGCATTCCATGATCAAAAACACAATTATCAGCCCAACGTTTCGCAGACTGTTCGGCAACAGCGTCCCATGTCTAATCCATACATTCAATTTACGTAAATCACGTCACATTCTTTCTTATTTTTAAAATAAATCACTTACCATTAGTCTCATATTGGCAGCAGGTGGCGCCACACTACTCCTATACTTATTATGCATAAGTAAAATCATTTCTTTGTCTTTATCAGACAAATCTAAATATCTCCTTTCCCTTAAAGATTCTACTACTAACTTATTTTGTAATAACGGATCCACACGGCCAATTTGCGCATTAACTGAACAACAGATAGAGACACTTAGAATAAATGCCAACATTCTGCTCCAATTTCTTAACTTCCTTTGAAATTTTTATGACAATATAAATAATGACGTCATTACCGGCCTCTCCTTAAGACAACAGATATTAAACTAACAATAGAGACTGCGGACTTTCTAATACGAAAAAATAAATCCGTCATTTTAAGTGTATTTCATATGCATTTTAACTGAATTTGATGGTTTTTCGGTATATTTAGATTGAATTTTAAGTACGTATTATTTTGAAACGCCGAATTTGTGCTTTAACTGTGTTTTGTTTTTGTGACATGAGCAATAAAACATGCACTGATATGCACATGAATTTAATCATACATACCTAACTTTTAAACACCAACTCTCTTAATTAATATTGCAAATTCTAAGGAAAACTTTCTTATCATCATCATCTAAGATGATTTACACCACCTGTGATGAGCTGACCAAATACAAAGCGATTTTAAACTTTTAATCAAAATTGATTACTAAGTGGATTTATTAAGGAGTTCAATACTGTAAAATGAAAGAAGGAAATGAAGCTATAAAGTAACACATTCCAATTTTATTCGTTGTTGCAGTAACCAGAGGCTCATAACTTGAATGCCAAAGATAAGATCAAATGACGTCATGAAAAGAAGTTATTTTTACCAGTAGCTACATCCCTCTGGCGACAACTCTAAGCGACGTCTGGACGACACGAGTTTTGTTGACATGATTCCACAAAGCAATGTCATTCATCTCATTCTGATCTCAAAGGTTAGCTCTATTTTTAAAAAGAACCTACACAAATCGTCTTTGGATTTATGAACGCGTTCATAAAATTCACTTAATCAGTTTTTTGTTTAAACCGAACAAGTGTGGTATAACTATTTGGAAAGATAAAACTAATAATTTTGTAAATAGTCATCTTAGACACAGAGTTACAAATTGTTTGGAAATTTAATTTGGCATTACAACAATACCATCATGTAGGGGCTTTCATCTCGCAAGTTATTTTTAGTGTTTTCTGTGTGCATCACTACATGCACAACTTAAAAACTGATAATTGTTTAGTAAAAAAAAGTTTAAAAAATTGTTAAATTGTACGCAATAGTTTCGCAAGATAGTAAATAATTAAAAAATTGTTACTTGAAGTGTCCTTATTTTTCGGTTATTTAATACTCCATGAGAACGAAGACTACAACGATTACTAAACTCAAAATTCACCAAACTCTTCATGCGTTCTACATCACCTTAAATACAATAATATTCAAGTTTGAGTTTGGAAAGTCTCCCATTAATTTGGCATTGGTATGTCATCATGTGGCTAGAATGGTATCCACATGATACGCATGCGCCTTCTCTCTAAGGGTGAGAGGAAGTTGTTGGTGGCTTCGGCAAGATCAAAGAAAAGTAGTAAAACTACACCCAACAGGTCTGTAGTAATTTTAAAACGTTTGGAATTAATTTCTTATGATTTATTTGAAAAAATTTCTCTAGAAAGTGTTTTAAATATGATTACTCAAAATGTCAACGAGCGATGAATAAAGACAACCCTTTTTTCACCTTATCTCAAGTTTGTACTCCATCTGATCGAGAGGGAGACACAAGAGGAGCTTTCATCAACACTCATAACAGACTTTTGTTGCATCTAGTTGGTGCGTGAGTTGCACCAGCACAACTCGTGTGGACCTCGACTTGGCCAAATCGTCACCCAAAAAATATTTATTTTTAACCCTCAATTTATTCCCGTAAAGGTAAATTACATTTTTTTTTTTAAATTTACTTTTTGAATGATTAGGCTTAGGCGCTAAAAGTGCCCCGTTTTGTTGTTAGCTCTTATGAATGAAACACCTTGTAAATGTTGAAAAAGGACTGCTTTTGTGTGGTTTTTTAAGTGAATGAATTGTGTTGATTTGTTGACGAGTTGAATAGTGTGAATGAAGTCGGACTAGAAAATAAATATTCAAAGGGGTCTATTTTTACAACTTGCCAATGAAAAAATTCCTAAATAGTGGATTAATAATTTTTTTCTAATATTGCCCTAAATTTAGTTGAAAATTCTGTCAAAGTGTTCTATAGAAACGATTTGGTGCTTTCTAAAAATTAGAAAGAAAATTGGCTTTAAAATATTGAGTATTTATTAATAGGGGAAGAAAAATAAACAAAGTTTTAATGTAAACATATACCCACTTCAAGTTGCTACCAATATATTTTTAAAAAATTTTAGGGGTTGGAAGTTAAAATTTGTGCGGCTTGGAATGAATGCCCTTCGCATACGCGTTGACAAGCGTGTACGAATGAATGGTTTCCGCAGTTTAAGGTCGTTTGTATCAAGTGGACAGTGCCGTGTAACAAGGGCAAGGCTACAAGGCAGCCATTAAAAGACAGCGATTAATTTGATTACGCCAACACCTCACAGAGGTCTATGGTTAGAATTTATATTTTATAAGTTGGATTTAAAATTTTTCAGAGTCGCGCAACAACGTTCATGGCACCTCCTGTTCCCCGTTCCCTTTAGTGGACGTTACCCGCAATTTTTTTTTTAAATTTAAAATATTTTCTCCAATGGAAAAAACATGAACCTTTTAATTTTATAAATGTTTGTCTAGTACATGGTAAAATTGATATGACAACAAGTCGACATTTGACGCGGGACCCGTTCATGGCCATGAGTGTTGGCAGAGCACGTTTGGCATGCGTGCAGGTGCAAGTGCGTCGGCGCGAACTACAAAGCTTCTTCTGTAGTCAGTGCCAACATTGGCTCGCGGAACCATGATCACCAGGCCGCGCCTCGCAGATGGATGGCGTTTGGCAAGGGACGAGATGCAACATCCCTCCACCCATTTGCTCTGCTCCGATCGGATCCCCCTTCCCTCAACTTGATGACTCCCCATCTCCCCTAAAACAAAGAAGTTCTCTCATCTGCTAAAACATTCGAGCACAACTTTACAATTTGACAGGGTCTATCTTAATAGGACACACGTCGCTTCTGTGCATTTCGACTACAAATAAAAATTCTCACCACCAAATCTTTTCTTAATTGCACTAAACGAACTTAGTTGAAAACTTTTAAAAGGCAATGATTAACTTGAATATATTTTTGTACACGTCTTCAAGTCTTAAAATACACTACTAGTCACATCAGTGACATCATTTATAACTGTCACTCTATTTGTTTTGACATAACAATACAAATTAAGTTAAAAACCTTCTTAAATCGCACTTTTAAGCTGATAGAACGTCTGGCTTTTAAGTGTAGTTATAATTTATTTCTTTGTAATTTTTGTTTCTGTTTTACCTATATTTGTTTCAAATCACACACTGGCAGACAACAAGAAGGTCGAAATTTTATTCCAACTTTGTATACCTACGACGAACTAATTTTTGTCGACTTTTACTTAATATGGAGTGAAATAACTCTTGATTTCTCCAACACATTTCACATTACAGATCAGAATACGCTTTTAGTGGTAAATCCGCAAAGCATTATCACTTGTAATAATTTTGATTTGAAGTATCTGGAAATGGACTTCAGCAAAGATAATTCAAACTAGGAATAAACTTGTCAAACCTTTCTTCTTGTGCAAGATTAAGGTTTTTCAAAACCGGCTGTCTTGTGAATTGTTAAATTGCGTTGCGAGCTCAAGACGGCAAATTTTTTTAGTCATTTTTAAATGCCTAATCTTTCAATCTCAGCTACAGCAATTACTCTGCACCATCTTAAAAACAATTAGAAACAAATTTCGTTTTGAACTTTACACACACTTAATCATTAAGTCGTCAAAAATGATGTAATTACTTAGTTGGGTGTAATATTCCTACACAACTGTTTGAAACGTGTAGTTAATAGGTACAGATCAAAAATCAATGTGGTAAATTAAGACTTAAAATTTTAGTGAGTAAACTCAAACTTTCAGCGTAACTTAAACACCAACATCTACATTTACATCAATATTTTGAGGAATAATAAAGGTCTTATTTTGATTTTTAAAATAATATATTTTCATGCGATAAATCCTTTAGTAATAACTCAGTATTATTATTCAGTACAGTGACGATTAATTTTTTTGTTGTGATTTTGTAAGTTCAACCACCATAGAAAAAAATTCGCAAAGAAAATTTTTACTACGTAAATTACAAACTTCGTTCAAATTAATTTCCAAAAATTTAAAAATGTCTCCAGATTGTCCAGGAAATGATTCCTCTCTGAAAACGTTGAGTTTTATAAGGAGAAAAATTTGGAGGAAACTTGAGGAAATCCAAATTTTACCAGATGGACACAAATATATATAATTGCTCAGTTGGACAGATTTGTAAAGACGTTGGAGTGATTTACCTGTGAAAACAAAGTCATAAAATGCAAACACAAGAGACTCGTTTGTGCCAAACACCGGCACACGACTCGTCACCCTTGTCTGCACAAGTGACGCATGCATACAACTTGTGCCATTTCTCTTTTATATTCCGCATCAAAAATGGTTAAAAACAGACCAAAAGAAATGCCCCATTGCCAACACTCCACTTTGAAATTCTTTTAAAACCGACCACATGGATTAGTGCTCCACTCCACCCATGTCGTTAAGTTGTTGCATTTTTTGCACGCCATTTTGTGTCGTCACGTTTGAGATGTCAATTAGATGTGCACATTCCTATGCATTCCTTTGGGGTGTGGGTGGAAGACAAAGAGTTGCCCTACCCTGTGAGGTCCTAATTCTAAGTGGAGACCCAAGTCAGGACTTTCTCTCCCTCTTTTTCTCAGATTTCTTATTTTTTATGCAAGGAAGACGGGTTATGCATCTTAAATCAACTTGGGGTAATTTAAACTCCCCTCGTATGTAAAACAGTAAAGCTCAGTTCGTGTTGCTAGTAATACTGCGGACAAATTGCAATTAGATTCAGGGAACTTTATTTTATGTGGAAAAAAATACGGGGCGAGTATATAAATTTTACGGATGACAGTTTTGTTTCTTTGATTTGACTTAAAGTATTTGATGCTTCCGGTAACAAAAATGTGTTTTGCAGATAATGTTGGTTAAAATATTTTACTTTAAAAAAAAAATATTAAAAACAAAATTTTAGTGTTTATCAAGTTGGTTGCGTAATGATATATTATAATTAGTCAACAAATTTCTTTTGAAAAACATTTAGAAATTTTGTTCATTTTGAAGAAAAAAAAGAATAAACAAAATAGGTCATAAGAAAATCAAATCCATCCATAGCAATCTTTATGGCATTGGGTAGGCTTCCTCTTAAAATAATTAAAATGAATGAATGTTTCCAAGTAAAATGAAGTTGTCAGAAGAAGTACTCAAAATATCAAAGAAAAAAAAAAAACTCGTGTCCATTTGACCTTTTACCCCGCGACTTTAGCAGAAATGGTTAACATTTTTTTTACATTTATTTATATGCCGTTCTGTGTTAATTTCTGCACTCTTAAAGCATACACTGGGCCCCGTATTCATCCGCTGCATGGGTTAAAATTCAACCCAACTTTGGTTTTTGGCCAAACTGACCTGATATTGGGAATATGTTTTGACCACATTTGGAAAAAAGTGGATTAAATTTGCCCAAATTGGGTAAATTTTACCCAGGTTGTAGTGAATGAATACGGGCCCAGCATTGGATTAATAACTGTTTGAAGAGTGTAAGTTGAAATATTCAAACTAACAAAAAAAGCTTAATAAACTATGATAAAACCACGCGATAAAATATAAACTATCAACTTTCAGTTGGTCGATTTGTATGTACGAACAATCTCTTGGGAGTAAATAGACTCTGGTGGGAATAGATGTTCTATCACACTGTAACACATTCAAAAGAAGAAAACTTTTTTTGACCATGTTCCACAGTGAAATCCCTATTTTGTTGCCACATGAGGCGTTTTTGAATAACTCCAATCAAAGTCATTAGTAACTGCATTTCCTTTTCCCCGCCCCAAATCTACCCACTGAAAATACATTTAAAATTAAGCAATGAGAAGTAAATGTCTATCCTAGAAAAAAATCTCTATTGGGGAGTTAATGCATTAGTTTCAATCCAAAAACATCGCGAAATTCCAATTTTGCTAAAGAAGACGAAGGAAGGCTTCTGAATATTCCAGATTCCTCTAAAATCGAATCTTCAAATATATAAATCCCAATAAACACTCCTAGCAGGGTGGAAAAATTTCGTTAAAAAAGCAAATTTATTGAGGACAAATGTGCTTTTACTAACCAAACGTGTGGTGTAAGCTTCTGTTACTTAGACGGTGCTTCTACACCCAATTTACGTACATAAGCAACTAAAACTGATAAAAATGGCGTGATGCAACAACCAAAATGCAATTAAAAATGTTGATAAAAGCTTCCGGAAGTAAAATTTTTTTTGCTACTAGTGGCTATAAAAAGTTATTTTAAAATGATTAAACTTTTTTTTATACATAAAGTAGAACTGGGTATTTTTTTATTACCACTCTGTCATTTTCGGGTATATTTCGTTATTCGACCACATGCTGTAAGGCGGTGTTTCTTTGACTGAATAAACCAGTGATTTTTAATTTGATACTAAAACTGTTTCATCGTGTTTAGACTGAGCACCGCTCATGCACGTGGTTGTCTTAAACGGCGCGTGTGGTCGCTGTATTTTTCATTTTATTCTAAACAAACTGAACTTCATTTTTATATAAAATAAAATTTTCAGTTTTCATATTTGAAAACTAAATATAACCAGAAGTAAATAAAACCCATGTGGGATTTTATTTACTTCAGTCAGAACTTCACTTTTTGCTACGAAATGCAATCCTAACTAACAAAATATATTTTTAGCCTAAAAATGAACCTATCTAAATTATAATTCTTTTTTAAAAATTTGTTACTAATTTTATCAATTTAGATTAAGTGAATAAATCATCAAACTTTTTTTTTCCAATTTAGTGCCACATTCCTCGTCATCTGGTTGGTGGGCGGCGCTGGTTTACATCCACGCTCAATGATTGGTTGGCTTGTTTTCTGTCAGTCTTTGTATTTTTGAGGTGGGGATCGAGTTTGCAAAGACCCAGCTCAGGATGGAGGGCGAACTCTTAAGCGGCCGTAAAAAGATGGGTGAAACATCCAGTTCAGTCACCAATGAGTCGGACCCTGAGCGGCAGTTACAAGAAGCCGTTGGACGGTTGCTCAAAGGCTACGATTGGACTTTAGTGCCGGTTACGACGAAACCTGCAGGTGGGGAGAAAAGAAAACCTCATGTTAAACGACCCATGAATGCTTTTATGGTTTGGGCTCAAGCTGCAAGACGTAAATTAGCTGACCAGTACCCGCATCTTCATAATGCCGAACTGAGTAAAACTCTTGGAAAACTTTGGAGGTGAGTTTAAAACTTTTTTTTAAACAAAATTTGCAAACTGTTTTGAAGTAAAAGCAACATAGTGTGATCCCAAAAGATGCAGTGGAACTGCAATTTTGCCATAAAAAAATGAATTCCCTATTTTCTGTCATAGTTTGTATCTATTAGCCTCCGCTTTGTTATATAATTCAAAAGATAAAGGTATGAAAAGTAAAGTTGATCGGTATATTGACATTTTTAATGACGCGTAAATCGTACATTTAAAACTTTCTTTTGTAGAGTTGCCTTAACCGGTTACAGGGCAACGTGAATTACAAATTGCGCACCTGCAATATGCGTAAAAATACAAAAGAAAGATAAATACTCAAAAGTTAGTAAAATTCTTACTTACTAAATTGAGTTGGTATTTATTACTGTGAAGTCGTTATAACTGATTACAAAACCTTTAGCTGCGTTATTACCTTTATCCGTGCTATCCTGTCCAGACAGACACCAAGAGTATGAACATAATGCTTATAAAATCTAAAAGAGATAAGTTTATATTGGTCAGAATGTTCAAATTAGGATAAATCGAATAGACGAATTGATTACTGTTCAATCATTTTGTTTGCACTGGGGAATCATTTATAATTATGAATTAAACGATTCTCCTGCCGGCTATCGGACATGGAAAATGCACAAAATTAGGTATAATATTTCTTCTGTTCATGTCTCCTAATTTGCCATCACAAAGTACAACTAAGGTTTCGTAACATCATTTTGCTTATTGCTGGTTTGGGGCTCTGATTTCCTCCTTCTTCAAATACAATACAGTCATTCCTACAATTAGCGGCGGAGAGCCTCCCTTCGGAAAGGATACTGAAAATAGGGTAATTCATTGAGACCTTAGTTAATTGTATTTCCTAATAATAAACAAATTAAGTCTAAGAAATAATAAACACTAAGAAATTGAAACTGTCCAATTGAAGGATGAAGTAAATAAATATACTTGAAACACCCAATCTGTGGAAAATCAAATACGAAGAATCATCAACATGAGCAGAAATACGTTTAATCCACTATTAAACACCTAAATTAAACCTTTTGAAATTGCAATTAATTTTTTTTCAGCATTTAATTAAATTTATTTCCGTCTGGCCAAGTCTAATTACCGATTTCTCTACAGTCAGTTCGTTACATTTGCCCTCCTACAGTACAAAAAGAAAAAAAGAAAAATGTATTGGGGTGTTACTTTAGCGCAAGCACCATAAGGATGT